>CAWWDW010000349.1:0-23663 GCA_963942595.1 Cylloceria caligata | reverse complement strand
CGGTGAATCGAGAGCCATTCGTGTATATTTTACACGATCTGAATAACGAGACTATCGACGGTATTTTCTACGAAGCAGAATTATCACGAGTACGAGTGCCTCCGTCATCTGAGAAGACGAAAGAGAAGAAGAGGACAAAGAAGAAGAACGCTCGGGATCATCGTCCGTGATAAATATGAGCTCCAAGGATAGCTCTTTCTTTGTCGTACTACTGATGAAGTAGTATGCAGTATTTTCCGGATAATACGACGACGAAATTTATTACAAAACTACCGCGTCAGATACGCTTGCACGGAGAATGGTCTGTTTCTCTTGTGGAAATTGCTTAACCGATGACTCTTTTACATGTTCCTACTGTAGGAAATCTCGTAACTTTTGAGGATGGTGATTATGATTTATCGGGTTTTAATCTTTTAACACGGAGACGCGCTGATAGAAACCAAGTTCCACTTGGTGTATATCGCTCTATAGACGCTCTTTTGGAGAGTATAAAAAAGTTACCTCACGTGGCCAATCATTTGCGCTTTAAATCGCTTCCGAGCAGACAGGTCGAAGTGGCGCGCGTATGCGACGATCTACGATACCACGACTTTCGCGTATCGCCCGCTTCGCAAGGCTACTAGGATTCTCGGAAGAGGCCTGTAGGTCAGTAATGATAGAACCGCATTGCGAATACAAAAGATCGAGGCCTGCATCTCTCACCGGTGCTATACCGGGCAGCATGTTTTTATACACAGATATCTGCGAGAGCTATATTACAGGCGATGTACAAACACCCCTCTTACGAGTTGTTCCTATTGATACTGATGACTGTCCATATGGTTCGATAAAAATTAAATCGTTTTCAACGCCACGATATATACCTCTCTTGCGCAATAATTTACACACTATCGAGATCGATATAACAGACGAATGTGAGGATCCTATACCATTCGAGCAGGGAACGTTGAGTATGACACTACATTTCAAAAGGTCCCACGATTGATTACACCACTATGGATGATATTGACAATGTGCATCACGGATAGGGTCGTCGCGGGTACGGTGGCATTAGCCATGTTTATATCGGAACACCTAATCAAGGAGGACACGGTATCGGCAGCTTTCTCGGGGGCCTGTTTCGTCGAGTGTTACCACTTTTAAAGAAGGGCGCTGAAGCAGTTGGAAAAGAGGCGTTGCGCGCTGGTGTAAACGTAGCCGGTGATATCCTCGATAGAAATATAGCTGTGAAAGATGCTATTCGCGAGAGACCGCGAGAATCAGGCAGTAATCTCAAACGCAAAGCCTCTGAAAAAATTGACACTCCCATGCGGGGTTCTGGTTATAAAAAGCGCAAAATTTCACGAATTCCTCATTCATCGAACAAACTTAAACCACGACGTATCTCCCGTAGAAATAAAAGTGTAATGAAGAGAAAAGTAATAAAGAAGAAGAAGAGTAATAAGAACAATAAGAAGAAGAAGACTCGTAAACGAACAGTTGCAGATATTTTTGGATAGCTGAAACAAGATGGCTTTTCTACATGCGCACTCGTGCGAGTGTCTTAAATCGGAACTTGAATTATTTTTACTCCCACCGACGCAAACTACTATCGAAGGCTCCAATTGGGTGTATTACAAACGAATATCTTCGCTAACAGATGATTCACTGATTGAATTTGTTATTCCTGGACAGGGTGATGAGTATATCGATTCCATCGTAGGATTCCATCGTACGAGGTGTTCCAGAGATCTGGCCCGATGATCGATCCCTGGGCTGCGCCTGAGGTGATAACTTTTCTCTGTTGTCCTTCTCGTGTGTCGTAGGGCAGCACTCGGTCCTTTAAGTAGTCGTCCACCATCGCGAGGAGGTACGCTGGTAGCTGGAAATGTAGCTTTAGCGCCCGCATCATGTCGCACCATCTTGCTGAATTGAAGACATTCTTCACGTCGAGCGTAGCCAATACCACGATCTCTTGGGAGTAATGGTTGCTCTCCCGCGTTCCCTCAACTGTCCTCATGACCTCTTGAACTGCGTCTACCGTAGATCGTCCTTTCCTGAAACCGAATTGTCTATCGGACAGGTCACCTGCTTCCCGTATCGCTGTATGTAGTCGCGGCTTGATCATCCTCTCCAGCAAATTCCCGGCCGTGTCCAACATGCACAGCGGCCTGTAGGCTGACGGGGAGTTAAAGTCTCCTTTGCCTTCGCTGATTCACACCAGACGCTGCGTCTTCCAGCGTTTGGGAAAAACTCCGCTCTTCGGGCAGCAGTTGTACATGTCGAGAAGCAGTTTCGGGTGGGCGCCTGCCACCGCTTTTAACACTTCTGCCGGTACGCCGTCGGTTCCTGGGGCCTTCCCGTTCTGCAGTGATTAGGTCGTAGGTCCCTGTTGATCCTTGGTGCGTTTCCTCCTTCAAATAATTCGAACGTGATGTATTGTTGGTCGCTGCCTTTGAAGTCTTCAATCACCGTCCATTTTCTCACACATGGCACTGCGCGAACGAAATGTCCGGTATCGTTCCCCTGTAGCCTGGTCGTCGGAAAGTCGCAGTCGAACCGGTGTTGAGCACTGTGAGGCTTAGTCGTGAAACCATTTCCATTATTCGCCTGCCTCTGCCGTCTGGATGCGACATACCCTATTCGATCGCTCGCGCATTAAAATCTCCAGCCACGATGATTTTTCCTCCCATGTCGCGTAGTTTGTCTTCCAGGCTGTTGAGCTTCTCTTCAAAATGCCCGATGCCTTCATTGGGCGTGAAGTAGCAGCTCACGTAGTAAACGTCCCTATGTTTAATGCAGACAAAGCCGTTTCCCCTTCCGTGATCTTCTACTCGGCCTTTTCCGGGATTCGGGACCCAAATGGCTGCAGTGCCCAGGTTGTCCGCGTACCAGCTTGTATTCACTTTATCACGATATTGTTCACTGATAATAATCACATCACATTTTTTTTCGCGCACCAGTTGTGTCAGGAAGTCGTCGGCCGTCCTGCTCCTGTTCAGATTTCCTTGAAGTACCCTTGTCATTTCGGGCTCCTGTTCTTAGCACTTTCTAACGCTCTCCGAAAAGCGGCACATTTCCCTGTTCCCGGCACATGGGACGATTGCGCTTTGTCCGCGCACAAAACACACCGCGCTTCCCTATCGCACTTAGCGCCTTTATGACCGGTTTCACCACACGTATAACAGAGTTTACTTCTATCCGGACCACTACAGTTTTTGGCTTGATGCCCATACCCCAAGCACCTGAAGCACCGCATTACAGATATCCGTTTCCGAATTCTACAGCTGACCCAGCCAACTTTGATCTTGCCCTTGTGGATGAGTTCGGTTGCCTTTATTTCATCTATCTCGATAAGAGCGGATTTCTGGCCCCTGTAAATCGTTTCGGGTACTCGGACTTTAACATTATCTACTTGACCCGGGTACTCGCGTGCCAAGGCGTCAAGCACATCTTCTTCTTCAGTTGCTCCGTCGAGGTCTCTAATCTCGAGGGTCATCTTCGGGATGAGTTAAGTGACTTTGCCCGTACTTCCCAGTGCATCTCTCAGGGCCTTGGTGAAGACGTCCTTATTCTTCTGGTTGCTGCCTAGCTTCAGCAGAATTTCACCCTTGTGAGTCTGACGGATGGCTTTGATGTCCGTCTCCGTGTCTGCAGGGTTTACTTTGGCGCGGATGTCCTTCAGTATCTCTGCGTAGGTTTTCCCCGTTTCCGGCCTGATAAGAACGGCTTCGCCGCGCGGCCTATCCCGGATGCGTTTGTTCCGCTCCCTTTGGCGTTTCGTTAATAATAATAATAATAATAATCATCCTACCCAAGTGTGTCGCCTTGCCGCGGCGGGGGGGGCTTGCGTTTCTGCAATGAACTTTGGAACTCGGCCGGCGGGGGCTCTGGCTCCTGGCAGGTCTAACCTTGCCGAACAGGTCCAGGGGGAGCAGGCAGACTAAGAACACACAACATCAAAAGCTACGGTGGAAGGCATCGTGCCTACGGCTGCATGGCCGCAATGATGTAAACTAAAGCGGTCGCGAACGATCCCTGCAGGGCACCGGGTGGAACCCTGCAGTATTTACACCTTACCTGGACAAGGCGGCTCTGCCTAGGCGGACCTACATTCCGACCTACTCGTGGGATGAATATGGAGAAACTTTTAAAAGAAATAAAACCTAAACAGAAGAAGGAGTTGGTAAAAACATCGACCGAGGAGGAGCTCAGGACAATCGGAGAACTCGCGACGGACTATATCGGGGGAGAGTCGAACGATGATAGCTTGACGAACGTGACCGAAAATGTCAACCTAAGAAAGAGAAGTAGACTTCAGTCATGTTCGTCAACAGGCACCGAAGATCGATCACTACATCAGAAGACAAAGAAATTAAGATTCAGAAAGAGAGAAACGACACCACCACCCATGGATGAGAGTAAAACGGTTCCACCTGTCATCGGAAATATAAGGAGGCATCGAGAAGAACCTGAAACCTCCTCATTCGACAATGACAATAAGAACGAACCCGATTTGACAGAGTTATTACAACTCATTCATGAGACTGCGACGAAAATGGACGAGGCAGCGGCAATACAGAAAAATATGAATATGGCGGTAAAAACCGGCATTAAGACGATTCTTGAGGCCACCGACGCTGCGCTAAACATGCAAAGCAGGACAGCCTCGAAGAGACGAATGATAGCAGACGACCTGACAGAGACAGTAACGGAGACAACGGAACCGGCGACGCGACCGACGAAACGCAAACGGGAGGTGACGAAGACCCCACCAGAGGCCCGGCAGAAGCAACCCCCGAGAACGGAGGAGGCTGAAACCTGGACAACATTGAGGAAACGAAAAAAGAAAAAAAAAACAAACGACGGAACCGAAAAACAAAACGGTGGAGACGAACGTACCGACCCAGGTTGAAAACGCAGACCGACCCCCAAACATAGGGAAACGGCTGTACTGGTCAAACCTGGGAAAGACAACACGTACTCGGACATCGTACGGAAGATAAGGACGACGGTCGACCCGACGAGCAGTCATGTACAGGTGACGGCTCTAAGGAAGACCAAAGACGGACGGTGTCTCATCAAGATACAGACAGACACGGACAGACGAGAACAATTTCAGCGCGCGCTACAGGACGCGGTCGGGGACACGGGCAGCGTAAGGACCGTGACTTCCAGGGCGCAACTGGAGATCATGGACCTGGACTGCGTTACCACCGCGGAGGACGTGATACGGGCGCTGAGACGAGAAACGGGACGAGACGGCGACTTTGGTGTTCACATCTTCGGCCCGAACCGGGCTTAGCAGTACATGGCGGTCTGCGACCTAGAGACGCGGGAAGCCGAGGTGCTGCTGGGCCGAGGCCGGATCGGGATAGGATGAGTGCGATGCCGACTACGACAGCGATTGACGGTGACCAAATGCCACAAGTGCCTGGGCTACGGACACACAAAGACGAACTGCACGAACACGGATCGGACAAAAAGCTGCAGGAAATGCGGCGAGACGGGACATTACGCGACGGACTGTAGAAACAGACCGGCATGCCCTCTGTGCTCTGAGGCGGGGCACGGGGACGTAGCGCACCTTGCGGGAACCGGAAGGTGTGCGGTATTCCGAGCTGCGCTGGAGGAGTGCAGGAAGCAAGCCGGAAGATGGACAGAATAGTTCAGGGAAATCTGAACAGGAGTAGGACAGCAGACATGCTACTACCACAGATAGCTGACAAACTTGACGCTGATATTCTGATCCTGTGCGAACCGTACAGGAGAAGAGCGACACAAACGTACATTACGAACGAGACGGAGACCACAGCTATCTGGGTAAGAGGCGCTGCCCAATCTCGAATAACAAACTGCGGTGTCGGGGACGATTACGTCTGGGCAAGGGTCGGCGCTGTCACGTACGCCAGCGTCTACCTGACACCCAACTGCACCGCGGCGGATTTCGAGAGAAAAGTAGCGCTCCTGGAGGACGGAATCAGGGATCTGCCTGGAGACGTTATTATCGGGGGCAACTTCAACGCGCGGGCGATCGAGTGGGGAATGACAACAACAAACAAACGTAGACGGTTACTGCTAGAGATGGCTGCAAGGCTGGACCTGGTAGTAGCCAATACAGGAAACATACCGACGTACAGACGACCAGGGTTTGGAGACTCCATCCCTGACGTCACAATGACATCGGACGGAATATCGCCACGGATAGAGCAGTGGCGGGTGTTCGACGGCTATACGGCCAGCGATCACCAGTACATTGTCTTCGAAGTGGCAGGACAAACGGCGACGAGACGGACGAGGACCCAATACCCCCCGAGGTGGAACCTCAACAAACTCGACTTACGAAAATTTTCGGAGGAGCTGGCGGCAGCACCAGCACCAATGACGAAAGTCCCTCCTGAACTGACTGGCCGGCAAAGGGCGGAAAGACTCACGGACGAGACGGCCAAACTGACGGACCGGCTGTGCAACAGCACAATGCCGAAACGACGACATAGACCAAACAGGCAACCACAATACAGGTGGACGGACGAAATAGCCGAGCTGCGCAGGCTCTGCTTGGCAAACCGCCGACGAGTTACGAGGGCTGGGGGAAGACCCGAAAGGGAAAACCTCCAAGCCACTTACAAGACGTCACGAAAAACACTTACGAACGCCATAAGGGACAGCAAAACGCAATGCTGGAAGCAGCTCTGCGAGGAGGTGAACGAAGACCCCTGGGGAACCGGTTACAAAATTGTGACTGGCAAACTAGGGGCCCGAGTTCCACTTGAACTCAAAGATGCCGAAACCGCAGAACGGATTGTTGACGGACTGTTTCCGACTCACCCGATACGGACGAACGTGACAGACGACACGGAAGCCCCGGCGGCCCCCATATTTACCGTGGAGGAGCTCTCCAAAGCGACTGCCGCGATGAAGACTGGCAAGGCGCCGGGACCAGACGGAGTACCGGCGGAGATTCTCCGGCTGATGGTTCGCCTGAGGCCGGAGATATTTCTTGACCTGTACAACACGAGCTTGACGACGGGAACGTTCAGTGACCGGTGGAAGACGGCAAGGCTAGTTCTTATCCCTAAGGGTAAGGGCGACCCCAATACGCCGTCAGCCTACCGGCCGCTGAGTTTACTCGACACAACGGGTAAACTCTATGAACAACTACTAAAACCGAGACTGACGGACGCGATACAGACCAGCGGAGGCCTCTCAGACCGGCAGTTCGGCTTCAGGAGGGGACGATCAACGATTGGAGCGATTCAAAAAGTGGTCGATTCCTTCCTGGATTTGGAGAGACATTGCCATGCAGCGCGACCAATCGTTCTGCTGGCGACCTTGGACATCAGGAACGCCTTCAGCTCGGCCAGGTGGGTTGACATCCTGGAGGCGCTTGAAGGCAACTTCGGGGTTCCGGCTTACCTGGCTCGGGTGGTGGGCGACTACCTAAGAAACAGAAGGATCACGTACGAGACGACTGAAGGACCGGTGACGAGACAAATCACCGCGGGGGTTGCACAAGGGTCCATACTGGGACCAGACTTTTGGAACGGACTCTACGACAGCTTGCTCAGGCTGGAATTGCCGCTTGGCATTTTCCTTGTCGCCTACGCTGACGACGTGGCGGCGGTGATCACCGAGCGATCTCCAGACCTGGCACAGCAAAAACTGAACCAGACGATGCGGCGAGTGGGCCGTTGGATGACGGACCACGGACTACAACTCGCAACAGAAAAGACAGAACTGACTTTCCTTAGCAGAAGACGCATACAGACGAGACTACCCATGTGGGTCGGGACGGATGAAATCAAGGCCGGAGGTGAAGTCAAGTACCTCGGAGTGACCCTAGATACGAAGATGACCTTCTGGCCTCATATACAAAAAACATGCAAGAAGGCGGCTAAGAGAATAGCATCCTTAAGCCGCCTAATGGCCAACACAAACAGGCCGAGACCGGGAAAACGACGACTCTTAATGACGACAGCCCACTCTATCCTCCTGTACGGCGCGGAGATCTGGGCAGATGCCCTGAAGACAAAGAAGTACTGCCACGCCATGACAACGGTACAAAGACAGGGTGCGCTGAGGATCGCCTGCTCCTACCGAACTGTCTCTGCACAAGCAGTCTTAGTGGTTGCGGGCGTAATCCCCGTGGACCTCCTAGCTTTCGAGCGAAAGAGGATCTACGGGAGAAGCGCGGACATAAGACGGGAGGATGCGGCAGTCGCGGAACGTGACAAGACGATACAGACTTAGCACGAACAATGGACAGAAAGAGCGACAGGCAACTGGACAAGACGACTAATAAAGGACCTGAGACCGTGGATCGAAAGGGATTTTGGGGACGTAAATTTTTACATCACCCAGTTCCTGACGGGACACGGTTACTTTAGACGGTACCTTTATAACATGGACAGAGTACGGACGCCAGACTGTAAGTACTGTGGACACGAACGAGACGACGCGGAACACACATTTTTTGGGTGCGACCGCTGGACAGGACTTCGACTGGAACTGGAGACGATTGTTGGCAGCATCACCCCGGACAACATTGTTCAGGTGATGCTCCACTCGACAGAATGGTGGCAACTAGTTGCCACCTATACAGAGACGATACTGCGACGAAAAAACGTAGACGGCTGCCTCACCTAACCGAGCAGACAGACTGACGTGACGCGACAGGTTACAGACAGCAAGACGAACGGACGAACACGGACAGAACCCCCAGCCAGAAGTAATACCAAAATAGTTCCTGGTCTGGGGGAGGACAACAAGGAGAGGGCGGTTTAGTGGGTAGGCCTATTTTTTTGGGAGTCCCACATACCCCCCCAGTTCAAAAGACTGGAGGATATCCGTAAAAAGGATTCCGCAACTCCTTGTATAAATAATAATAATAATAATAATAATAATAATAATAATAATAATAATAATAATAATAATAATAATAATAATAATAATAATAATAATAATAATAATAATAATAATAATAATAATAATAATAATCCCTCCCTCCCAAGTGTGTCGCCTTGCCACGGCGGGGGGGGCTCGCGTTTCTGCAATGAACTTTGGAGCTCGGCCGGCGGGGGCTCTGGCCCCTGGCAGGTCTAACCTTGCCGGACAGGTCCAGGGGGAGCAGGCAGACTAAGAACACACAACATCAAAAGCTACGGTGGAAGGCATCGTGCCTACGGCTGCATGGCCGCAATGATGTAAACTAAAGCGGTCGCGAACGATCCCTGCAGGGCACCGGGTGGAACCCTGCAGTATTTACACCTTACCTGGACAAGGCGGCTCTGCCTAGGTGGACATACATTCCGACCTACTCGTGGGATGAATATGGAGAAACTTTTAAAAAAAATTAAACCTAAACAGAAGAAGGAGATGGTAAAAACATCGACCGAGGAGGAGCTCAGGACAATCGGAGAACTCGCGACGGACTATATCGGGGGAGAGTCGAACGATGATAGCTTAGCGAACGTGACAGAAAATGTAAACCTAAGAAAGAGAAGTAGACTTCAATCATATTCGTCAACAGGCACCGAAGATCGATCCCTACATCAGACGACAAAGAAATTAAAATTCAGAAAAAGCGAAACGACACAGCCACGCATGGAAGAAAGTAAAACGGTTCCACCTGTCATCGGAAATATAAGGAGGCATCGAGAAGAACCTGAAACCTCCTCATTCGACGATGACAATAAGAACGAACCCGATTTGACAGAGTTATTACAACTCATTCATGAGACCGCGACGAAAATGGACGAAGCAGCGGCAATACAAAAAAATATGAATATGACAGTGAAAACCGGCATAAAGACGATTCTCGAGGCCGCCGACGCTGCGCTAAACATGCAAAACAGGACAGCCTCGAAGGGACGAATGATGGCAGACGACCTGACAGAGACAGAAACGGAGACAACGGAACCGGCGACGCGACCGACGAAACGAAAACGGGAGGCGACGAAGACCACACCAGAGGCCCGGCAGAAGCAACCCCCGAGAACGGAGGAGGCCGGAACCTGGACAACCGTGAGGAAACGAAAAAAGAAAAAGAAAACAACGAAACCGAAAAACAAAACGGACGAGACGAACGTACCGACCCGGGCTGAAAAGCGCAGACCGACCCCCAAACATAGGGGAACGGCTGTACTGGTCAAACCTGGGAAAGACAACACGTACTCGGACATCGTACGGAAAATAAGGACGACGATCGACCCGACGAGCAGTCATGTACAGGTGATGGCTCTAAGGAAGACCAAAGACGGACGGTGTCTCATCAAGATACAGATAGACACGGACGGACGAGAACAGTTTGAGCGCGCACTACAGGACGCGGTTGGGGACACGGGCAATGTAAGGACCATGACTCCTAGGGCGCAACTGGAGATCATAGACCTGGACTGCGTTACCACCGCGGAGGACGTGATACGGGCGCTGAGACGAGAAACGGGAAGAGACGGCGACTTTGGTGTCCACATCTTCGGCCCGAACCGGGCCGAGCAGTACATGGCAGTCTGCGACCTCGAGACGCGGGAAGCCGAGGTGCTGCTGGACCGGGGCCGGATCGGGATAGGATGGGTGCGATGCCGACTACGACAACGATTGACGGTGACCAAATGCTACAAGTGCATGGGCTACGGACACACAAGGACGAGCTGCACGAACGCGGATCGGACAAAGAACTGCAGGAAATGCGGCGAGACGGGACATTACGCGACGGACTGTAAAAACAGACCGGCTTGCCCTCTCTGCTCTGAGGCGGGGCACGGGGACGTAACGCACCTTGCGGGAACCGGAAGGTGTGCGGTATTTCGGGCTGCGCTGGAGGAGTGCAGGAAGCGGGCCGGAAGACGGACAGAATAGTTCAGGGAAACCTGAACAGGAGTAGGACAGCAGACATGCTACTACCACAGATAGCTGACGAACATGACGCCGACATTCTGATCCTGTGCGAACCGTACAGGAGAAGAACGACACAAACGTACATTACGAACGAGACAGAGACCACAGCTATCTGGATAAGGGGCGCTGCCCAATCTCGAATAGTTAGCTGCGGTGTCGGGGACGATTACGTCTGGTTAAGAGTCGGCGCTGTCACTTACGTCAGCGTCTACCTGACACCCAACTGTGCCGCGGCGGATTTTGAGAGGAAAGTAGCGCTCCTTGAAGACGAAATCAGGGATCTGCCTGGAGACGTTATTATCGGGGGCGACTTCAACGCGCGGGCAATCGGGTGGGGAATGACAGCAACGAACAAACGTGGACGGTTGCTACTGGAGATGGCTGCAAGGCTGAACCTGGTAGTAGCCAATACAGGAAACATACCGACGTACAGACGACCAGGGTTTGGAGACTCCATCCCTGACGTCACAATGACATCGGACAGAATATTGCCACAGATAAAGCAGTGGCGGGTGTTCGATGACTATACGGCCAGCGACCACCAATACATTGTCTTCGAAGTGACAAGACAAACGGCGACGAGACGGACGAGGACCCAACACCCCCCGCGGTGGAACCTCAACAAACTCGACGTACAAAAATTTTCGGAGGAGCTGGTGGTAGCACCAGCACCGATAACAAAAATCCCCCCTGAGCTGACTGGCCGGCAAAGGGCGGAAAGACTGGTGGACGAGACGGCCAAACTGACGGACCGGCTGTGCAACAACACAATGCCGAAACGACGATATCGACAGAACAGACAGCCACAATACTGGTGGACGGACGAAATAGCCGAACTACGAAGGGTCTGCTTGACAAGCCGACGACTAGTGACGAGGGCTGGGGGAAGACCCGAAAGGGAAAACCTCCAAGCCAAATATAAGACAGCACGAAAAGCACGGACGAGCGCGATACGAGACAGCAAGACGCGTTGCTGGAAGAGGCTCTGCGAGGAGGTGGATCAGGATCCCTGGGGTACTGGTTACAAAATCGTGACTGGTAAACTAGGAGCCCGGGTACCACCAGAACTCAAAGACGCCGAATCCGCACGACGGATCGTCGACGGCTTATTTCCTACGCACCCGATACGGACGGACGTTACAGATGACACGGACACACCGGCAGCCCCCATCTTCACGGCGGAAGAGCTCACTAGGGCATCCAACGCAATGAAGACTGGTAAAGCACCGGGACCGGACGGAGTACCGGCGGAGATTATCCGGCTGATGGTCAACCTGAGGCCGGAGATATTTCTCGACCTGTACAACACGTGCTTGACGACGGGGACGTTCTGCGGCCGGTGGAAGGCGGCGAGGCTGGTTCTTATCCCCAAAGGTAGGGGCGACCCCAGCACGCCGTCAGTCTACCGGCCGTTGAGTTTACCTGGCACGGCGGGTAAACTCTACGAACAATTACTGAGACCAAGACTGACGGACGTGATACAGACCAGCGGAGGCCTTTCAGACCTGCAGTTCGGCTTCAGGAGGGGTCGATCGACGATTGGAGCGATTTAAAAAGTGGTCAACTCCTTCCTGGACTTAGACAGACATTGCCACGCAGCACGACCAATCGTCCTGCTGGCGACCTTGGACGTCAGGAACGCCTTCAACTCGGCTAGGTGGGTCGATATCCTGGAGGCGCTTGAAAGCAACTTCGGGGTTCCGGCTTACTTGGCTCGGGTGGTGGGGGACTACCTGAAAAACAGACAGATTACGTACGAGACAACTGAAGGACCGGTGACAAGGCAAATCACCGCCAGGGTCGCACAAGGGTCCATACTGGGACCAGATTTTTGGAACGGACTGTACGACAGGTTGCTCAGGCTGGAAATGCCGCTCGGCGTACTCCTCGTCGCTTACGCTGACGACGTGGCGGCGGTGATCACCGAGCGGTCTCCGGATCTGGCACAGCTAAAACTGAACCAGACGATGTGACGAGTGGGACGATGGATGACGGACCACGGACTACAACTCGCGACAGAAAAGACAGAACTGACGTTCCTTAGTAGAAGACGTATACAGACGAGACTTCCTATGTGGGTCGGGACGGACGAAATCGTGGCCGGGGGGGAAGTCAAGTATCTGGAGGTAACTCTAGATACGAAGATGACCTTCTGGCTTCATATACAAAAAACAGCCCAGAAGGCGGCCGAGAGGATAGCATCCTTAAGCCGCCTGATGGCAAACACGACTGGACCGAGACCGGGGAAGAGAAGATTATTAATGGCGACGGCCCACTCGATCCTCCTCTACGGCGCAGAGATCTGGGCGGATGCCCTGAAGACAAAGAAATACTGCCACGCGATGACGACGGTACAAAGACGGGTTGCGCTGAGAATCGCCTGCTCCTATCGAACTGTCTCTGCACAGGCAGTTTTGGTGGTGGCCGGCGTAATCCCCGAATACCTCCTAGCTTTCGAACGACAGAGAATCTACGGGAAAAGCGCGGACATAAGACGGGAGGATGCGGCAGTTGCGGAGCGCAACAGGACGACACAGACTTGGCAAGACCGATAGACAGAAGAACGTACAGGCAACTGGACAAGACGACTTATAAAGGACCTGAGACCGTGGATCCGAAGGAAGTTTGGGGACGTGAACTCTTACGTTACCCAGCTCCTGACCGGACACGGCTACTTCCGAAGGTACCTTTACAACATGAACAGAGTACGGACGCCAGACTGTAAGTACTGCGGACACGAACGAGATGACGCGGAGCACACATTTTTTGTGTGTGACCGCTGGACAGGACCCGGATTAGAACTCGAGACGATTGTTGGTAGCATCACTCCGGACAACATTGTCCGGGTGATGTTTCACTCAACAGAATGGTGACAACTAGTTGCCACCTATACAGAGACGATACTACGACGAAAAAACGTAGACGGCTGCCTCGCCTAACCGAGCAGACAGACGGACGTGACGCGACAGGTTACAGACAGCAAGACGAACAGACGAACACAGACAGAACCCCCAGCCAGAAGTAATACCAAAATAGTTCCTGGTCTGGGGGAGGGCAACAAGGAGAGGGCGGTTTAGTGGGTAGGCCTACTTTTTTGGGAGTCCCACATACCCCCCCAGTTCAAAAGACTGGGGGATATCCGTAAAAAGGATTCCGCAACTCCTTGTATAAATAATAATAATAATAATAATAATAATAATAATAATAATAATAATAATAATAATAATAATAATAATAATAATAATAATAATAATAATAATAATAATAATAATAATAATAATAATAATAATAATAATAATAATAATAATAATAATAATAATAATAATAATAATAATAATAATAATAATAATAATAATAATAATAATAATAATAATAATAATAATAATAATAATAATAATAATAATAATAATAATAATAATAATAATAATAATAATAATAATAATAATAATAATAATAATAATAATAATAATAATAATAATAATAATAATCCCTCCCAAGTGTGTCGCCTTGCCGCGGCGGGGGGGCTTGCGTTTCTGCAATGAACTTTGGAGCTCGGCCGGCGGGGGCTCTAGCCCCTGGCAGGTCTAACCTTACCGGACAGGTCCATGGGGAGCAGGCAGACTAAGAACACACAACATCAAAAGCTACGGTGGAAGGCATCGTGCCTACGGCTGCATGGCCGCAATGATGTAAACTAAAGCGGTCGCGAACGATCCCTGCAGGGCACCGGGTGGAACCCTGCAGTATTTACACCTTACCTAGACAAGGCGGCTCTGCCTAGGCAGACCTACATTCCGACCTACTCGTGGGATTAATATGGAGAAACTTTTAAAAGAAATAAAACCTAAGCAGAAGAAGGAGTTGGAAAAAACATCGACCGAGAAAGAGCTCAGGACAATCGGAGAACTCGCGACGAACAATATCGGGGGAGAGTCGAACGATGATAGCTTGGCGAACGTGACCGAAAGTGTCAACCTGAGAAAGAGAAGTATACTTCAGTCATGTTCGTCAACAGGCACGGAAGATCGATCTCTACATCAGAAAAAAAAGAAATTAAGATACAGAAAGAGAGAAACGACACCGCCACCCATGGAAGAGGGTAAAACGGTTCCACCTGTCGTCGGAAATATAAGGAGGCATCGAGAAAAACCTGGAACCTCCTCATTCGACGATGACAGTGGGAACGAGCCCGATTTGACAGAGTTATTACAACTCATTCATGAGACCGCGACGAAAATGGAAGAGGCAGCGGCAATACAGAAAAATATGAATATGGCGGTAAAAACCGGCATTAAGACGATTCTTGAGGCCGCCGACGCTGCGCTAAACATGCAAAGCAGGACAGCCTCGAAGGGACAAATGATGGCAGACGACCTGACAGAGACAGAAACGGAGACAACGGAACCGGCGACGCGACCGACGAAACGGAAACGGGAGACGACGAAGACCCCACCAGAGGCCCGACAGAAGACACCCCCAAGAACGGAGGAGGCCGCAACCTGGACAACCGTGAGGAAACGAAAAAAGAAGAAAAAAACGACGGAACCGAAAAACAAAACGGACGAGACGAACGTACCGACCCAGGCTGAAAAGCGCAGACCGACCCCCAAACATAGGGGAACGGCTGTACTGGTCAAGCCTGGGAAAGACAACACGTACTCGGACATCGTACGGAAGATAAGGACGACGGTCGACCCGACGAGCAGTCATGTACAGGTGATGGCTCTAAAGAAGACCAAGGACGGACGGTGTCTCATCAAGATACAGACAGACACGGACGGACGAGAACAGTTTGAGCGCGCACTACAGGACGCGGTTGGGGACACGGGCAGTGTAAGGACCGTGACTTCTAGGGTGCAACTGGAGATCATGGACCTGGACTGCGTTACCACCGCGGAGGACGTGATACGGGCGCTGAGACGAGAAACGGGACGAGACGGCGACTTTGGTGTCCACATCTTCGGCCCGAACCGGGCCGAGCAGTACATGGCGGTCTGCGACCTCGAGACGCGGGAAGCCGAGGTGCTGCTGGACCGGGGCCGGATCGGGATAGGATGGGTGCGATGCCGACTACGACAACGATTGACGGTGACCAAATGCTACAAATGCCTGGGCTACGGACATACAAGGACAAGCTGCACGAACGCGGATCGGACAAAGAACTGCAGGAAATGCGGCGAGACGGGACATTACGCGACGGACTGTAAAAACAGACCGGCTTGCCCACTGTGCTCTGAGGCGGGACACGGGGACGTAGCGCACCTTGCGGGAACCGGAAGGTGTGCGGTATTCCGGGCTGCGCTGGAGGAGTGCAGGAGGCAGGCCGGAAGACGGACAGAATAGTTCAGGGAAACCTGAACAGGAGTAGGACAGCAGACATGCTACTACCACAGATAGCTGACGAACATGACGCCGACATTCTGATCCTGTGCGAACCGTACAGGAGAAGAACGACACAAACGTACATTACGAACGAGACAGAGGCCACAGCTATCTGGGTGAGGGGCGCTGCCCAATCTCGAATAATTAACTGCGGTGTCGGGGACGATTACGTCTGGGCAAGGGTCGACGCTGTCACTTACGTCAGCGTTTACCTGATACCCAACTGCACTGCGGCGGATTTCGAGAGGAAAGTGGCGCTCCTTGAAGACGGAATCAGGAATCTGCCTGGAGACGTTATCATCGGGGGAGACCTCAACGCGCGGGCGATCGAGTGGGGAATGACAACAACGAACAAACGTGGACGGCTGCTGCTGGAGATGGCCGCAAGGCTAGACCTGGTAGTAGCAAATACGGGAAACGTACCGACATACAGACGACCAGGGTTTGGAAACTCTATCCCTGACGTCACAATGACATCGGACAGAATATCGCCACGGATAGGACAGTGGCGGGTTTTCGACGGCTATACGGCCAGCGATCACCAGTACATTGTCTTCGAAGTGGCAGGACAAACGGCGACGAGACGGACGAGGACCCAGTACCCCCCGAGGTGGAACCTCAACAAACTCGACTTACGAAAATTTTCGGAGGAGCTGGCGGCAGCACCAGCACCAATGACGAAGGTCCCCCCTGAACTGACTGGCCGGCGAAGGGCGGAAAGACTCACGGATGAGACGGCCAAACTGACGGACCGGCTGTGCAACAGCACAATGCCGAAACGACGACATAGACCAAACAGGCAACCACAATACTGGTGGACGGACGAAATAGCCGAGCTGCGCAGGCTCTGCTTGGCAAACCGCCGACGAGTTACGAGGGCTGGGGGAAGACCCGAAAGGGAAAACCTCCAAGCCACTTACAAGACGTCACGAAAAACACTTACGAACGCCATAAGGGACAGCAAAACGCGATGCTGGAAGCAGCTCTGCGAGGAGGTGAACGAAGACCCCTGGGGAACCGGTTACAAAATTGTGACTGGCAAACTAGGGGCCCGAGTTCCACTTGAACTCAAAGATGCCGAAACCGCAGAACGGATTGTTGACGGACTGTTTCCGACCCACCCGATACGGACGAACGTGACAGACGACACGGAGGCCCCGGCGGCCCCCATATTTACCGCGGAGGAGCTCTTTAAAGCGACTGCCGCGATGAAGACTGGCAAGGCGCCGGGACCAGACGGAGTGCCGGCGGAGATTCTCCGGCTGATGGTTTGCCTGAGGCCGGAGATATTTCTTGACCTGTACAACACGAGCTTGACGACGGGAACGTTCAGTGACCGGTGGAAGACGGCAAGGCTAGTTCTTATCCCTAAGGGTAAGGGCGACCCCAATACGCCGTCAGCCTACCGGCCGCTGAGTTTACTCGACACAACGGGTAAACTCTATGAACAACTACTAAAACCGAGACTGACGGACGCGATACAGACCAGCGGAGGCCTCTCAGACCGGCAGTTCGGCTTCAGGAGGGGACGATCAACGATTGGAGCGATTCAAAAAGTGGTCGATTCCTTCCTGGATTTGGAGAGACATTGCCATGCAGCGCGACCAATCGTTCTGCTGGCGACCTTGGACATCAGGAACGCCTTTAACTCGACCAGGTGGGTTGACATCCTGGAGGCGCTTGAAGGCAACTTCGGGGTTCCGGCTTACCTGGCTCGGGTGGTGGGCGACTACCTAAGAAACAGACGGATCACGTACGAGACGACTGAAGGACCGGTGACGAGACAAATCACCGCGGGGGTTGCACAGGGGTCCATACTGGGACCAGACTTTTGGAACGGACTCTACGACAGCTTACTCAGGCTGGAATTGCCGCTTGGCGTTTTCCTTGTCGCCTACGCTGACGACGTGGCGGCGGTGATCACCGAGCGATCTCCAGACCTGGCACAGCAAAAACTGAACCAGACGATGCGGCGAGTGGGCCGTTGGATGACGGACCACGGACTACAACTCGCGACAGAAAAGACAGAACTGACTTTCCTTAGCAGAAGACGCATACAGACGAGACTACCCATGTGGGTCGGGACGGACGAAATCGAGGCCGGAGGTGAAGTCAAGTACTTGGGAGTGACCCTAGATACGAAGATGACCTTCTGGCCTCATATACAAAAAACATGCCAGAAGGCGGCTAAGAGGATAGCATCCTTAAGCCGCCTAATGGCCAACACAAACGGGCCAAGACCGGGAAAACGACGACTCCTAATGACGACAGCCCACTCGATCCTCCTGTACGGCGCGGAGATCTGGGCAGATGCCCTGAAGACAAAGAAGTACTGCCACGCCATGACAACGGTACAAAGACAGGGTGCGCTGAGGATCGCCTGCTCCTACCGAACTGTCTCTGCAGAAGCAGTCTTGGTGGTTGCGGGCGTGATCCCCGTGGACCTCCTAGCTTTCGAGCGAAAGAGGATCTACGGGAGAAGCGCGGACATAAGACGGGAAGATGCGGCGGTCGCGGAACGCGACAAGACGATACAGACTTGGCACGAACAATGGACAGAAAGAGCGACAGGCAACTGGACAAGACGACTAATAAAGGACCTGAGACCGTGGATCGAAAGAGCTTTTGGGGACGTAAATTTTTACATCACCCAGTTCCTGACGGGACACGGTTACTTTAGACGGTACCTTTATAACATGGACAGAGTACGGACGCCAGACTGTAAGTACTGTGGACACGAACGAGACGACGCGGAACACACATTTTTTGTGTGCGACCGCTGGACAGGACTCCGACTGGAACTGGAGACGATTGTTGGCAGCATCACCCCGGACAACATTGTTCAGGTGATTCTCCACTCGACAGAATGGTGGCAACTAGTTGCCACCTATACAGAGACGATACTGCGACGAAAAAACGTAGACGGCTGCCTCACCTAACCGAGCAGACAGACTGACGTGACGCGACAGGTTACAGACAGCAAGACGAACGAACGAACACGGACAGAACCCCCAGCCAGAAGTAATACCAAAATAGTTCCTGGTCTGGGGGAGGGCAACAAGGAGAGGGCGGTTTAGTGGGTAGGCCTGCTTTTTTGGGAGTCCCACATACCCCCCCAGTTCAAAAGACTGGAGGATATCCGTAAAAAGGATTCCGCAACTCCTTGTATAAATAATAATAATAATAATAATAATAATAATAATAATAATAATAATAATAATAATAATAATAATAATAATAATAATAATAATAATAATAATAATAATAATAATAATAATAATAATAATAATAATAATAATAATAATAATAATAATAATAATAATAATAATAATAATAATAATAATAATAATAATAATAATAATAATAATAATAATAATAACAATAATAATAATAATAATAATAATAATAATAATAATAATAATAATAATAATAATAATAATAATAATCTCGTGTCGGGTTGCTGCTCCCGCAACGGGCACATCCCCAGGTCGCGGATAGGGGGACGCCTTCTAGATATGAAAGGTACCGAGAATCCTTGGGGTAGACGAAAATCAAGCAACTCCTTGCGGGGGAGGGGCTAGAATCCTCCCGCGGTAAGGTACGCCCGTCGTAGTAGGCGACTTAAATCTAGGAGCTGCCCGTGTCAGGGCTGGGGCACGAAGTGACCCGACCGTATCAGGGAAGGGGATCGTCTTTTGACGACCCTAACCTTGCCAGGAACGGCCACGGATCCCCCGGTTAACAGGCGTCATAAGTAACTCGGGCTGGCGGAAAAACCAGTCACCGGAGACAAAAACCCCGTCACGGCCCAGCTCCACCCAAGCCAACGTGGGAGCAAACGTGCCGAGGGCTGAATGGCACTGGGGTTACAGTGTCGCTCACGATGCCCATGCGGAACCGGGCGAAACCCCATGGTATTTAAGCCTTGCCTCCACAATCAGCCTCTGTGGGGATCGACGCTCGCTTCCTGACGACTCGTGGGAACATAAATGGACACAAATCAAAATAAAACAAAACAAAACGAACAAATACTAGACGCCGACGGTGGGGCTTCGTCAGGGGCATCAGTGTCGGCAAACGGGGACAGAATAACACTGCGCCTTCCAAGACGAACCAGGATGAACAGTGCTCGATGCATAGGAAGCGGAGTAAGTTTTACTTCTGCTGCCTCTGCTAACGACAATGACAATCAGGGTATGCGCACACAGACAGAACAGACAAAAAAGTAAAAACAAACCCCACAACACTACAACGGAACGAACCTGGACTAATGGAACTTCTGATGCTGATACAGAAGACAGCGACGAAAATGGACGAGGCAGTCGCCAAACAGAAAAACACAAACATGACGGTCAAACTGGGAATAAAGACGATTCTCGAGGCTGCCGACGCGGCGCTACATAAGTGCACCGAGGCAGCCCCGGAAGGACTCATAACGACACATGACCTGACCGACACAGAAACGGAGACGAAAGAATAGGAAACGCCACGGACGAAACGAAAACGGGAGGCAACCGGAACTACTCCGGAGGCCGCGCCGAAGCGACCCCCGAAAACGGAACCGGCTGCAGACTGGCAGACAGCAAAAAAAAGAAGACAAAAACAACAGAACGGAAGGACAGTGCGCACGAAACAAAAACAAAGACCCAGGCTGAGAGGCACAGAGCGGCCCCCAAACATAGGGGGACGGCTGTCCTGGTAAAGCCTGAAACCGATAACACGTACTCGGACATCGTACGAAAAATACGGACAACGGTTGATCCAAAGAAGAATCATGTGCAGGTGACCCCTCTGAGGAAGACCAAAAATGGCCTGTGTCTGTTAAAACTACAGGCAGACGCAAACAAACCGGACGGATGTGACGAGTTTCGACGTCAATTACAAGACACGGTCGAAGAGACGGGCAGTGTTCGGGCCATGAGCTCCAAAATTCAATTGGAGATCATGGACCTGGACTGTGTCACGACTGCGACCGACGTGACAGACGCACTCAAACGCGAAACAGGAAGGGACGCGGACTTCCGGGTGCACATCTTCGGTCCGAACCACGCCGAATAGTACATGGCTGTCTGCGACCTTGAGTCGCGTGAGGGCGGCAAGCTGCTCCGGCGGGGACGGATCAGGATTAGATGGATCCATTGCCGCGTCCGACAACGGCTGACAGTAACGAAATGCTACAGATGCCCTGGCTATAGCCACATAAAGGCAAACTGTACAAACATAGATAGGACAAAATGCTGCCGAAAATGCGGCACAAATGCACATTACGTGACGGACTGTAAATACACACCGGTCTGTCCTCTGTGCACCGAGGCCAACCATAAGGGCGTAGCGCACCTCGCCGGATCCGGAGGGTGTGTGATGTTTCGGGCCGCGCTGGAGGAGTGCAGGGAACAGGCCGGAGATGGACAGAATAATCCAGGGGAACCTGAACTGAAGTAGGACAGCAGACATGCTACTACCACAGATAGCTGACGAACATGACGCGGAGATCCTTATCCTGTGTGAACCATACAGAAGAAGGACGACTCAGACGTACATCACGAACGAGACAGAGACAACAGCTATCTGGGTGAGGGGTGCTGCCCAATCTCGGATGACTAACCGCGGTGTCGGGGACGATTATGTTTGGGCTAGGATCGGCGCTGTCACTTACGTCAGCGTCTACCTGACGCCCAACTGCTCCGCGGCGGAGTTTGAGAGAAGGGTAGAGCTCCTTGAAGATGGGATCAGAGATCTACCTAGGAACATTGTAGTCGCGGGGGGATTTCAACGCGAGGGCAATCGAATGAGGATTGACAGGAACGAACAGACGGGGACGGGTACTGCTGGAAATGGCCGCAAGGCTGGATCTAATAGTAGCAAACAAGGAAAATACACCGACGTACAGACGACCAGGGTGTGGTAACTCCATCCATGATGTAACAATGACGTCGGACAGAATACTGCCACAGCTATAGGGATGGCGAGTGATCGAGGACTTTACGGCCAGCGATCATCAGTACATCGTCTTCGAAGTGGCAGGACAGACGACAACGAGACAGACGAGGACCCAATACCCCCCGCGGTGGAACCTTAACAAACTCGACGTAGGAAAATTTTCTGAGGAGCTGATGGCAATACCAGCTCTAATAACGAACATTCCCCCTGAACTGACCGGCCGGCAAAAGGCAGAAAGACTGACAGACGAGACGGCAGAACTAATCGACCGACTGTGCAATAGCACAATGCCGAAACTTCGACAAAAACGAAACAGACGACCACAGTACTGGTGGACAGACGAGATAGCCGAGCTGCGCAGGATCTGTCAGGCAAACCGACGACGAGTTACGAGAGCTGGGGGAAGACGCGAAAGGGAAAACCTCCAAGCCATTTACAAGATATCACGGAAAACACTTACAAACACTATTCGGGACAGCAAAACGCGATGCTGCAAGAAGCCCTGCGAGGAGGTGAACGAGGACCCCTGGGGAACCGGTTACAAGATAGTGACCGGCAAACTAGGGGCCCGAGTTCCACCGAAACTCAAAGATGCCGAAACCGCAGAACGGATTGTTGACGGACTGTTTCCGACTCACGCGATACGGACGAACGCGACAGACGACACAGAAGTATCGGTGGCCCCCATATTCAGTACTCACTCTCTTTAAATTCTATTTCCCCATCATATTGAGCATTTCCTGACAGCCATTAAATTCGTCTACGCATTCATTTATCTCATTGCGTGGCATGCTCCGCAGCGCTGGCTGCACTGCGTCCACGCCACTCATTAGATACAGCACACGTTTAACAGAATTAGGTGCTAGTCAAGCACTTCACAAGGACAGCACTCAATTAATATAATTGAGTGTTACTCAAATTGCCTTAAATTCAAAATTTTAATTCTTTTATATTTTATTTTGTATTTGGTATATTTTGTAAATTAAACCTATTTTGTAAATGACATGCGGAAGGTGTAATAAACCACTTTCTCTAATTAAACATCAATGTGTCTGGTTTCTTTTTTTCCTGTCGTGAGTGAAGACTCATAGTTTTCAATATATTCACAGGTCGATCCAACAACATCCAAGGATTTCTCAAACATATATATATATACCAGGTATATGCATAAGTTTTTTCCGGTTTTTTGGTAAAAAAAAGCACGTTATTTTCAAGGGAAATTAATTTTTGTTTTATTCAAAATATTGGCCATCGGCTTCTACACATTTCGCCCATCTTTCAGGTAACTTATGAATACCATGCCAGAAAAACTGCTTGTCTTTTGCGGCAAACCATTCGTCGAGCCATTTTCCAACTTCCTCGAAATTGCTGAAGTGCTGCTCTGGGAGCGCGTGCCCCATTGATGCGAAGAGGTGATAGTCAGATGGCGCCAGATCTGGCGAATACGGCGGGTGCGGAAGGATGTC
>CAWWDW010000347.1:0-23258 GCA_963942595.1 Cylloceria caligata | reverse complement strand
AGGAGACTGGGTGTACGTTGAAAACGGAAATAAATTGAACCGAAAGAAATTGGATGAACTGAGAATAGGACCGTATCAAATACTGGATTAAACATCAACATCAATATACAAGGTAGATACAGGACACAAAAAAACCGAATCAAATCTATTCCATATCACGAAACTTATTCCGGCTCCCGCTCTGGTTAACGAAGAAGAAACAGAAGATGAAAATTATTACCTCGAAACATGATAATACTGCGTAATCATTATCTTCCCCAGGGGGGGTGATGTAAAGGAAATGTATTTCCATCGATTGAATATTGTCGCGCTCTCCCGAGCGTTAGTAAGGTAGATCGCGATACAGTCGGCAGAGAAAGAGATAATAATAAAATGTGCACGTGGCACGCGACTACACTTAGTCATCAACAAGTAAACTAATTACTAAATAATAAAGCTTGTAGTCAGGAGTTGACACCGCAATTAAGGACATTAAATGTCGTTTCTTGATTACAGAGAAACTCAGCTTTTGTTCACTTAATCGGAGCCAAATTTCCTGGACAAATAAGAAGCGCATCATATATATATATATATCTATAAAGCGTGTAACTGTAGGTATGGGAACCGAACGTTGCCCGAGCAATAGAATCAGTTTAGCTCGAAAGTTTGCCGTGAGCGGTTGAGTTTTCGAAAATAAAATGCCAAACTATCCGAAAGGTACTCGAGGTAATATAGCTCGAAAAAGTTCTAAAAAAGACATTATCAAGGGAATCAATTCACAGATAAGTGCGGGGAGAGTTTTGGGCCGAGTACAAGTGACGATCTGAGTGCAAGTGCAAAAACTAAAGACTGCCAACAGTGAGGATATCCGTACAAATCCTATGCACGGATACAGAATTATTGAGTTTTTCACTGTTTTTGTTGGTCTGTCAAACATTTTGATTTGTTCTACATGCAAGGAAAGAACAAGTTTTGGAGAGTCAGGGCAGAGAGGCCTAGGCTTAAAAATTGTCGTTACGTGTCGGTACGGCAATAGAGAAATAAATTCAGAACCTTTTATTAATACTGGGTACGAAATAAATCGAAGGATAGTGTTGGTCATGAGACTGTTGGGCGTCGCATTAGAAGGAATAAATATATTTTGCAATCTTATGGACATGTGCAGTGGATTGAGTCAAGGCAGTTACACTAAAATCATCGAGCATATTCATGCAGCTGCTAAGTCGTCATTCGAGTTTTTATAGCAAAAAGCTGTTAAAGAAGAGATCAAAGAAAATGTTCAGCATGGAAAAATAGAAAAAAATCTCAAAGTCTCTGGTGACGGCATATGGAAAAAGCGTGGGTTCAAATCATTGTATGATGTTACAACGCTCATCGGCTACTACTCCGGCCAAGTGGTCGATTTAGTCGTAAAAAGCAGTTATTGCCAAGGTTGTACGTCCTGGAAACAGAAGACTCATACTGAAGAATATCGGAAATGGTTTGAGTATCACGAAGAAGAATGCTTGAAGAATCACGAGGGCTCCTCGGGAAAAATGGAGGTTGATTCTATGAAAGAAATGTTTTCGAGATCGGAAGAGAACTTCGGCGTGAAATATAGTAATTATATAGGTGATGGGGATTCTAAAACTTTTAAATCCATACTAGAATTAAATCCTTATGGTAACGAGTTGACAGTTTGGCGATTAGCTCCGAAGCACCTGCATTCTGCACTAAAAATCATGGAAATCGCAGCCTACATTGCTGCTGGAGTGTTCAATGAAGGCTACACCTCCATTCTAAGAATCATGAACGCGTTGGATATAAATGTTGGCACCTACGCCAAAGGTTTCGCCGAAAACACCGACGAGGCGCGGGTAGCGAGGCAGAACCAGATGAGTCTTTTCGAGACAAAAGCAGCTCGTACAGCCCGAAAACAGCAGCACATGGAAGATAACCAGCTTTTCGAGGAAGTTGAAGGCCTATTATATGCGCCCGGAATCGCTGATTGATCGGTAAGTCACTAAAACTAATAGTTTTATGGTATTGAAACTTTAAACGCGATTATCTCGAAACTGCATTTTCAAAAACTGCTCGTACTGTAGCTCAATAAGTTGTTTACCAATCTGACTGAAATTTTTTTATGTTTCTATCTATAACATTATCTGAAGGATGTACATAAAGTTTTAAGAATATCGCGTAAATAAAATACTTTTTTGGGGTAAAAATTGTTGAGAAAATAGTCGAAAATTTAAACATTTGATTAAAAAGCCTACTTAATTTTTTATTTTATAGTTTTTAATAATTTTATAGGTTTATCCTTCACCTACACATGTCAATAATCGAAAAATATTTTTGTTTTCTGTTTCAGATGAATAGAAAAAAAATGACAAATGCAGCAGTTTTCGATGCAACGCAAAATACGCCAAAAGGAATACCCTATAACGGCGCCACTTTGTTTTGTTAAAAAAAAATGTTTTTCAACACTTGAAAGCTCTAATAAAATAATGTAAACATTTTTAAATGATACGATTATTTTATCACCTTTAAAAAAAATTATAAAAAATTATTCATTTTCGGGCGTCTAAGGGGATTGCTGGATTAAACTTCTCTTACCGATTTTTGGTCGGTAAAAATAGGGTATTTGGTGGTATACACTAGACATCGTCGATGAACGCAAACGCTTTGACGTCTGGTCGAATGTCGGTTGAAAACGTGCGAAAAATGAATCGTATATTACCAGAGAACAGAGATGTACGCTATATTTTCTGATATTACTGACCATTCAGAGACTCAATATGACCGTTAAAAATGTCAAAAGCATCTGTTTTGTAGGAAATAAACGTTTCTGGAACGCACAGACATCATACTGGACCAAACGACGATTCTTTGATGTTCACTGAATATTTCACTATCGTCAGAAAGTCGATAAGACAAGAGAAATCCACGTAAAGTGTAAGCTACGTTCATATAGCCTGTCTCTATTCTCGTTGCCGTAATCTCTTGTCACAAGCGGCCAGCTTACGTGAACGCAGTATACACTTTACAATTGCATTTGTGTGATCGACTTTTTGACAATGTTGAAATGTTCGGAGAACCACGAAGAATCAACGTTCGGTTCAGTTTGACGTATGTGAAGTCTACAAACGTTCATAACCTATAAAATAAATGCTGACATTTCGAGTGGCCAGATTATTGGAGGGGCAATAATATACGTTTACATCATCTTAGGATGAAATGTCACACGCGAAAGCTATATTTCTCGCTCCTGAAGGGGCGCTGATAGTATACTCTCTTAAAATCATGCACGAGTTAGGGTCACTGGTGAATCTCTTTATCAAGCGCTTCAGGTGATGCGGAACATGTATGGGTGCAAGAGAAATAGAACTAATTTTGAGATTCTGAATCTCTCGCTGCAGTTGATCTGCCGGATAAAAGACGAGAGCGTCGTTCTGCAAAATTGTTAGGCGGAGAGCAACGTTCTCGGCTTTGTCCAACAGAATAACCATGCCAAAGAAATTTAGATTACAATTTTTGTTACCGACCGAGTAGATCCATATCACCTTAACGACTGGGTCGTCAAAAATTCGAGTAATTGCAATTTTCCAATTCACTTTTTTTATGGCTACTGAAAGGTTTTGAGCAAAAGCAAGTTATGAACCTCTGTGGAGTTGATCAACGAAGGGGGGTGATATTTTTTGTTGTTATCGAAAAACGTTCGTAAAATTGGCGTGTTAAAAGAAATATTGATGTTGCGGAAAACTTTAAAGACACAATAGTGCATCCTAAACAACATCTCTCCTACAAATTTTTCATACTATCACTGAATTTCTTGTTGCGAATCAGTGACGTATTAATAAGTGAGCGTTAGACAATTGTTTGAAACGAGTGTGAGTTCAATCAAGAAGCCAGATGTTTTCTTATTTAGAAAATACATGGATGTATGATTGTTTTTTAAATTTGAGCATGCTCGCGACGTCGCCCGATTTTTCTTTAGAAAGCAAACATTTTGAACCATCTGAACACAATATTTTTGTATAGTATTAAAAAAGAATAGCAAATGTTGATCTCTTTAAATTGCACATTCAATACTGTTCCCGAGATATCGCTGTTTAACGAAAAAATTAGAGATAAAAGAATCTGTGAGTTTTTACACATGTTGCAATCATATAAACTGATTTAGAGAATTATTTTAGAATACTGTTACTTTAAAAATGACTAATATGGGGTAGAATGCCCCAATAATAAAATGAAAAATATATTTATTTTGCAGTATGAATTTCTTATTAAAAGTGTAAGCTATTTTAAAGCTATAGCAATGGATTAATTACCTTGACGGTGCATTTGTATATTCTTCGAGATTGTGAATGGGTGGTGCACTGCTGATTCTTTGCTCAATATGCCTGAGTAATTGAGTGAGTGAACGTCTATCCTGACTCGTTATAGCTGGATGGATAAATGTGTATCCGAGCAATTGTTGTGCCTGCTCTATGTAGAGACCAGATGTCGAGCACTGATTGACCAACTTAGGTATAATTGTAAGATAGCACTGTTTACATTCAACGTTGGAGGGTCGAAGTAGGGGCAAGTGGGTGAGTAGTTGATTGATCGCAACTTCGGTTGATTCAGACAGTAGTGAAGTAATGAAAACTGAAATATGCAAAAATGAAAAGTGATTTATCTCGTTTTTATTAGACCAGCAATGTACTTGACTATTACCTCAGAATATTAACGGCAAAACAATTACCTGGATTGTTGGCATGTGATTCCTGCGTGTCGAGTTCAGAAACAGCGTGCAAAGAGTGATGAACAGCCTGTGCCAAAAATCTGGCTTGAACCGCAGGTATGCGACGCAACAGAGCGTACAGCACAACTGTTTGCTCACACTCGTTCCATTGGGAAAATACACGGGTAAGTTCAACGACTTGTTCTGCAAACAGCGTACCCGGCGACCACTTCATTGTATTTGCACGTTATTCCGCACTAATACGTACCAATCACTGCAAACTTTTTCTTGCAAATCAGATTGCAATGTCCTACTTCGCTGTGGATCACAGCAATGGTCAATAGATAAAATGTGCAGTCCGAGGAATTCTGCAATAAAAAATTAGTGGACTATAGAAAACACTTTTTTGTTAGGAAAATAGTTTTAATTGTTTGTACAAGAGCTATTGGAAAGAAACACGAATTTCTGGTTCCATGTGCAAGGACTGCAATTGGTGAGGGGAGAAGAACCCGCTGAAGACTAGATCAACAAATTTGCATCAAACTAATTTGCCATGTGCCAAAATATTCTCAATCGTAAATTGGTTTGGCAGATCAGGCCAATATCAAGTTATAACTTTCTGTCTGGAAATATTAATTTATTTATTTACTAACAGAACCAGCTCTTTTACATAATTTGTTTTACATTAACTGATGCTGAACTGACTGGTGATGAGAGATAGAAAGACCCACATATGAAAACCACCAAAAACCTATGCCAGGTGTAGCTGTCATAATTGCATGAAAAATAGTCTAACTCCCCGCTTTTGCGATAGTCATTATCTGTCTCTTAGATCACCATGTATATGGAAAAGATAACATTTTTCCACCATAGTGAATATTTTGATAAGACAAAAACTATGAACTGTAGAATTGTGAAGTACAGTACTCTATTCTCATGTTTTACACAAAATATCAATGAGGGTAGATAAAACCTAAGGTAGATAAATTTGCTATCTCCCTGGCATGTATGGTGATCTGAGGCACAAATGGTATGTAGTAGCCAGTGCAGTGTTCAAATTAAAAACTGCTTTGAAGGGGCAGAAACCTGGGCTACTCCCAGACATGCTTCACATTGTCTCAATTCTAGGCAGATACACAGAGGATCTTTGAAGTCCAGGTTGTTTCTAATGCTTGCTGTACTAAACAAAATAAAGATCACTGTCTCATTTAGGCATTGCTCTTGGGTTAAAGATCTATTGGATAAGCAAAGACCTATCAATACTATACAATTGTTGTAAACTTGAGAAAAAAGTAAAATTTGTAAAATGCACAATGCTTTTTAATCTTAAGGCAAGACAAAACCTATAACTCCAGCTATGAGTGCGAAAGAGGTAGAACTAGTATGGCTGACACAGCGGAGTGAAAGAGAAGCAGCACATCTGTGTAAGTATGGAGGTTTCGCCTTGCCTTAAAGGGTGTTTGTCTAAAATTCTCTTACTACCAATTCACTCCTGTGAAATACATATGCAAAACATATTAAAACTTATCTCGTTTAAAATTTTTGTTCATAAATATTTATAACAATAACAATAAAAAATAAGAATACTAAAATCTATAAATAAATTGATCAGAGTTTAGATAATTAAGCACGAATAATACAAACTGGATTTAATTTTGTAGTGACCTGTTGACATTTGTATATACTTCACATGGATTGAAAAAAAGATACATAAAGGCCAGTTAATGCTCCGTCCAGTTGATTAACCAGTCAATTCAAACTCAGACATGAAAAAACCCCCGTGTTTACCAAAAACTAAAGGCTAACATAACCTCAAACTTGTTTTGTATAATTTTTCTCAGCGACGGTGAAGATTTAATGTATCTCTGAAAAGAATTGTCCAAGAAAAAGTTGCAGCTATCTATCCAGCGCAGCCGTGCAAACTCGCCTCAATTTAATATCGCAAATTTCCAAACAATGCAAAAAGACGGGCGAGTCTATGCACATAAATCGTAACGCGTTCGTTTTTCGTAGTCACTTCGAAATTGGAATGCGCGTTTCCAGCAACTCGGGAACGCTATAAAAAAAACGCGCAATGTTGGAATAAAAAATTCAGGGTACTCCCCAACGCGTCGCCCCACAGGTCATTCGCACCGAGCGCGTGAAATCCCCGTCGCGATTCGTGTAACGATGTGTGTTACCCGTTTGTAACCGTATACAGTTTGTGTTACCCGTTATTTTCGCCCATTTATCAAACAATATTGTCAGGGAAAACTCGTGTATTTCGGTTCACATGGACAGGGCATAACCTACACAATCTTGGGGGTCCCTGCTCTTTACGCCTCGCTGCCCCTGCCGCAGGAGAATTCCGATGAGGTCAAGTTTGTTTACGAGACGTCGTGTGTATTTATAGCTCGACTGCCATAATCCATTGTTTGTCAGTGCACCGACATCGAGAAATCGCTCACGCACTTTTCTTGTTTCGTTCGTGATCACATTCGACCAACCCCTCGATGAATTCGATAAATAGGAAATTTCGTGAAATCTATCAAGTAGTATTGAAAATTCAACTTTTTCGAGGAGAAATTTCGCGATAATACACTCTACAAGCGAGTGCCCTGTTGGCGTTTGCCTTATGCGCGAGGGATTAGGCGGCGGGGCGAGACGAATGAACTCTCGCGTCCCTCGATAGACTGAGAGGGAGGCTATGCTGATAGCAAAACATACGTGAGCAGATCCGAAAGAAAAATTCAATCTCGACGCGGAAAGTCTATGATTTTTATTTCATTTTTGACTCCGAAATAAATAAATGGGGTCGCGTAACTAATTCGACACTGCTCGCACACTCCTTTTTGAGAACGGGTTGAGATTCGGTTATTAGAGGGAAAAATAGCGCCAGTTGCCCTATCAGAAACCGATGAGTTCACGTCTAAAGAGGTACACGACCATGCAGATGTAATTACCGTGTTCGTTTCCCGGAGTGGTTGGCGAGTCACGGACCTATCACACAGAAACAATGCACCGTTACAGCATTTTAACTCGGCTTCTCGGAGGCGTTGATCACCCATGCGGTTCGGTAGACTACGTCAGAGAACAGAGATTTACATCGAAGCCCGTAATTTGCCAGAGAATAAGTAGTTACGATTTCTGCCTGAAGAATGCGTGGTGATGTATCGATGTGACACACACATAGAACGAATCTCATAACACGCCCCTTTTCTGTCGTCTCTCGTACTCATGCCTAACAGCTAACGCATGTTCTCTCGCATTGACGGTGGATCGTTATAGCAATGCTTGAGTAATTCGTAATGTTAATATTTGCGGTGATCGTGTTTCACCAAATAAGCGTGGATCAGTTATCAATGGGACTGTTGTTTAATAGTAGTATAATAAAAAATTTAATAATCATAAGCTCGCGTGGCGTTCAAATCAAGCGGACTCATAATTCTTCAGGTACTTTGATACAATTTATATACATTTATATACATTTATAACATTTATATACATACAAAAGAATTCCTTTTCGATGTTGAGAATATATATAGTTTTAGAGAGCATAATTCAATGGTATAAAATTCTGAATAAACAAGAATCTAAAGTACGAGTAGAACCTTGCAGGTTGCTTCCTTATTATTTTCCATCTTTGACGAAGTCACCTCTATGAGGAATTATACTTATCGATTTTGGCTTTCTAACATTTAAACTTCTCGTTTGATTCTCACCAAATTCGAAACGAAGTATTCTTACTGTCCGAAAGAAATTAATTTTTTTTTTTTTTGGAAAATCACAAAAGCTCATTATTCTATAATATCTGAACGTCTTTATCGATTATGGCCAAACTCAGTACCGAGTAACATTGTCCCCTCACCTAGTCTTGTAGACAGTTTTAGCTCGATAGCTTTAAATTTACTAAAGTTAGAGAGATCACAAATAGCTGCAAACTGACGAGGACTGTGTCCCGTCTCGTGAAAGTTTCCGGAAGATCGATCAACCCGTTCTCAAGGTATAGCCATTTCAATGTTGCACACATGCTACACACACACACGCGCGCGCGCGCGCGCTGCGCCACACTGCCTGCATACGCTCACGGACATTTCTTCTAAATATAATTTCTCGATGTTTAAGAAGGGGACCTCCAGGTACGTGGAACACCGATTCGGACCACATTTTTTTTACAGGTAGGTCGCACCCAGAGGTGCAATAGATGCAAGTCATAGGATGCGCTTCTCAGCCGTTTTCGAGATATAAAATATTAAAAATTTCCGAGCGCTCATATACTCTCTGCGTTAAATCCTATTCAATAAGGGCGCGTAGCTTAGTCCAACGTGTCTGCTTCGTAAGCGCTGGGTCGCCGGATCAAATCCTGGCGCGGACTTTAGAACCTATTATTATTATTATTATTATTATTATTATTATTATTATTATTATTATTATTATTATTATTATTATTATTATTATTATTATTATTATTATTATTATTATTATTATTATTATTATTATTATTATTATTATTATTATTATTATTATTATTATTATTATTATTATTATTATTATTATTATTATTATTATTATTATTATTATTATTATTATTATTATTATTATTATTATTATTATTATTATTATTATTATTATTATTATTATTATTATTATCAGGAGTACAAATTGAAAATGCGGGATTTTTTTCTATTTTTGAACGTTTATTCTGAAAAAATGGTAACAAATGAATTATTCAAAGTATTGTCCATCGCTAGCCACAACTTTTTCCCATCTTTCTGGCAATTTACGGATACCGTCGCGAAAAAATTCGGCCGGCTTGGCTGCTATCCAGTCATCGACCCATTTTTGGGCTTCTTCGTAAGAATGGAAGCGCTGGTCAGCTAGGCCATGTGTCATCGATCGGAAAAGGTGGTAATCGGAAGGAGCAATATCTGGGCTATACGGCGGGTGGGGTAAGACTTCCCATTTCAGCGTTTGTAGGTATGTTTTGACCGGCGCTGCAACATGTGGCCGAGCGTTGTCATGTTGCAAAATTACTTTGTCGTGTCTTTGCTCGTATTGTGGCCGTTTTTCTTTGAGTGCGCGGCTCAAACGCATCAATTGAGTTCGGTATAGTGCTCTTGTGATGGTTTCGTTCGATTTCAATAGCTCATAATACACCACACCCAGCTGGTCCCACCAAATACAGAGCATGAGCTTGGCGCCGTGAATATTTGGTTTGGCCGTCGATGATGATGCATGGCCGGGGTAACCATATGATTTTTTGCGCTTCGGGTTATCGTAATGGATCCACTTTTCATCACCAGTGACAATGCGATGCAAAAAACCCTTCCGTTTTTGCCGTTCGAGCAGCAGTTCGCATGCAAAAAAACGGCGCTCGACGTCTCTCGGCTTCAGCTCATACGGCACCCAATGTCCTTGCTTTTGGATCATTCCGAGGGCTTTTATACGATGGGAAATGGCTTGTTGTGTCACTCCCAATGAATCTGCGAGCTCTTGTTGAGTTTGACACGAGTCTTCATTGAGTATTGCCTCCAATTCAGCATTCTCAAACTTTTTCACTTGGCCCGGCCGCTCTTTGTCCTCAACGTCAAAATCACCACTTCTAAACCGCACAAACCATCTCTCGCACGTTGAAACCGATGGAACATGACTCGGATAAGCCTCGGAGACCAATCGATGTGCTTCAGCAGCACTTTTCTTCAAATTAAAGAAGTAAATTAAAACTTCCCGCAAATGCTGTTTTGTTGGCACGAAACTCGACATATTGAGAGCTCAAAAAAACTATGAATTTGACACTGCGACAAATTGACACATACTGAAAATTAAAGCTATAAGACGTAGCTTTGACATGAACATAGTCACAGTACTGCCTGATGCGTATAGCGTTAGTAACGCCATCTGTTATCAAACCCGCATTTTCAATTTGTACCCCTGATATTATTATTATTATTATTATTATTATTATTATTATTATTATTATTATTATTATTGTTATTATTATTATTTTTTTTTTTTACAAGGAGTTGCGGAATCCTTTTTACGGATATCCCCCAGCCTTTCGAACTGGGGGGGTATGTGGGACTCCCAAAAAAGTAGGCCTACCCACTAAACCGCCCTCTCCTTGTTGCCCTCCCCCAGACCAGGAACTATTTCGATATTACTTCTGGCTGGGGGTTCTGTCTGTGTTCGTCCGTTCGTCTTGTTGTCTGTAACCTGTCGCGTCACGTCAGTCCGTCTGCTCAGTTAGGTGAGGCAGCCGTCTACGTTTTTTCGTCGCAGTATCGTCTCTGTATAGGTGGCAACTAGTTGCCACCATTCTGTTGAGTGGAGCATCACCTGGACAATGTTGTCCGGGGTGATGCTACCAACAATCGTCTCGAGTTCTAGTCGCAGTTCTGTCCAGTGGTCACACACAAAAAATGTGTGCTCCGCGTCGTCTCGTTCGTGTCCGCAGTACTTACAGTCTGGCGTCCGTACTCTGTTCATGTTGTAAAGGTACCTTCGGAAGTAGCCGTGTCCGGTCAGGAGCTGGGTAACGTAAAAATTCACGTCTCCAAACTCCCTTCCGATCCACGGTCTCAGGTCCTTTACAAGTCGTCTCGTCCAGTTGCCTGTGCGTTCTTCTGTCCATCGGTCTTGCCAAGTCTGTATTGTCCTGTTGCGCTCCGCAACTGCCGCATCCTCCCGTCTTATGTCCGCGCTTTTCCCGTAGATCCTCTTTCGCTCGAAAGCTAGGAGGTCTACGGGGATTACGCCGGCCACCACCAAAACTGCTTGTGCAGATACAGTTCGATAGGAGCAGGCGATCCTCAGCGCACCCCGTCTTTGTACCGTCGTCATCGCGTGGCAGTACTTCTTTGTCTTCAGGGCATCTGCCCAGATCTCCGCGCCGTAAAGGAGGATCGAGTGGGCCGTCGCCATTAAAAGTCGTCGTTTGCCCGGTCTCGGTCCAGTCGTGTTAGCCATCAGGCGGCTTAGGGATGCTATCCTCTCGGCCGCCCTCTGAGCTGTTTTCTGTATATGAGGCCAGAAGGTCATCTTCGTATCCAGAGTTACCCCTAGATACTTGACTTCCCCCCCGGCCACGATTTTGTCCGTCCCGACCAACATAGGAAGTCTCGTCTGTATACGTCTTCTACTAAGGAACGTCAGTTCGGTCTTTTCTGTCGCGAGTTGTAGTCCGTGATCCGTCATCCATCGTCCTACTCGTCGCATCGTCTGGTTCAGTTTTAGCTGTGCCAGATCCGGAGACCGCTCGGTGATCACCGCCGCCACGTCGTCAGCGTAAGCGACGAGTAGTACGCCGAGCGGCATTTCCAGCCTGAGCAAGCCGTCGTAAAGTCCGTTCCAAAAGTCCGGTCCCAGTATGGACCCCTGTGCAACCCCGGCGGTGATTTGCCTCGTCACTGGTCCTTCAGTCGTCTCGTACGTAATCTGTCTGTTTTTCAGGTAGTCCTCCACCACCCGAGCCAAGTAAGCCGGAACCCCGAAGTTGCTTTCAAGCGCCTCCAGGATATCGACCCACCTGGCCGAGTTGAAGGCGTTCCTGACGTCCAAGGTTGCCAGCAGAACGACAGGTCGTGCTGCGTGGCAATGTCTTTCTAAGTCCAGGAAGGAGTCAACCACTTTTTGGATCGCTCCAATCGTCGATCGACCCTTCCTGAAGCCGAACTGCAGGTCTGAAAGGCCTCCACTGGTTTGTATCACATCCGTCAGTCTCGGTCTCAGTAATTGTTCGTAGAGTTTACCCGTCGTGTCGAGTAAACTCAACGGCCGGTAGGCTGACGGCGTATTGGGGTCGCCCCTACCTTTGGGGATAAGAACTAGCCTTGCCGCCTTCCACCGGTCGCTAAACGTGCCCGTCGTCAAACATGTGTTATACAGGTCGAGAAATATCTCCGGCCTCAGATTGACCATCAGCCGGATAATCTCCGCCGGTACTCCGTCTGGTCCCGGTGCCTTACCAGTCTTCATTGCGTTGGATGCCCTAGTGAGCTCCTCCGCCGTGAAGATGGGGGCTGCCGGTGTGTCCGTATCGTCTGTAACGTCCGTCCGTATCAGGTGTGTTGGAAACAAGCCGTCGACGATCCGTCGTGCGGATTCGGCTTCTTTGATTTCTGGTGGTACCCGGGCCCCTAGTTTACCGGTCACGATTTTGTAACCAGTGCCCCAGGGATCCTGATCCACCTCCTCGCAGAGCCTCCTCCAGCAACGCGTCTTGCTGTCTCGTATCGCGCTCGTCAGTTTCTTCCGTGCTGTCTTATATGCGGCTTGGAGGTTTTCCCTTTCGGGTCTTCCCCCAGCCCTCGTTACGAGTCGTCGGCTCGCCAAGCAGACCCTGCGCAGCTCGGCTATTTCGTCCGTCCACCAGTATTGTGGCTGTCTGTTCTGTCGATGTCGTCGTTTCGGCATTGTGCTATTGCACAGCCGGTCCGTCAGTTTGGCCGTCTCGTCCACCAGTCTTTCCGCTCTTTGCCGGCCAGTCAGCTCCGGAGGGACTTTTGTAATCGGAGCTGGTGCTACCACCAGCTCCTCTGAAAATTTCTGTACGTCGAGTTTGTTGAGGTTCCACCGCGGGGGGTGCTGGGTCCTCGTCCGTCTCGTCGCCGTTTGTCCTGCCACTTCAAAGACAATGTACTGGTGGTCGCTGGCCGTATAGCCGTCGAACACCCGCCATTGCCCTATCCGTGGCGATATTCTGTCCGATGTCATTGTGACGTCAGGGATGGAGTCTCCGAACCCTGGTCGTCTGTACGTCGGTGTGTTTCCTGTATTGGCTACTACCAGGTCCAGCCTTGCGGCCATCTCCAGCAGCAACCGTCCACGTTTGTTCGTTGCTGTCATTCCCCACTCGATCGCCCGCGCGTTGAAGTCGCCTCCGACAACAACGTCCCCAGGCAGATCCCTGATTCCGTCCTCAAGGAGCGCTACCTTTCTCTCGAACTCCACCGCGGCGCAGTTGGGTGTCAGATAGACGCTGACGTATGTGACAGCGCCGACCCTTGCCCAGACGTAGTCGTCCCCGACACCGCAGCTTGTTATTCGAGATTGGGCAACGCCCCTAACCCAGATAGCTGTGGTCTCCGTCTCGTTTGTAATGTACGTTTGTGTCGTTCTTCTCCTGTACGGTTCGCACAGGATCAGAATGTCGGCGTCATGTTCGTCAGCTATCTGTGGTAGTAGCATGTCTGCTGTCCTACTCCTGTTCAGGTTTCCCTGAACTACTCTGTCCGTCTTCCGGCCTGCTTCCTGCACTCCTCCAGCGCAGCCCGGAACACCGCACACCTCCCGGTTCCCGCAAGGTGCGCTACGTCCTCGTGCCCCGCCTTAGCGCACAGGGGACAAGCCGGTTCGTTCGTGCAGTCGGTAGCGTAGTGTCCAGATATACCGCACTTTCGGCAGCTCTTCGTCCTGTCCACGTCCGAGCAGTTTGCCTTCACGTGCCCGTAACCGAGACACCTGTGGCATTTTGTCACAGTCAGTCTTTTTCGGACGCGGCAGTGCACCCATCCGATACCGAGTCGTCCGCGGCGGAGCAGCACATCGGCTTCCCGCGATTCTAGCTCGCAGACCGCCATGTACTGCTCGGCGCGGTTCGGGCCAAAGATATGGACTCCGAAGTCTTCGTCTCGTCCCGTTTCCCGTCTCAGTGCCTGTACGACGTCCTCCGCAGTTGTTACGCAGTCCAGATCCATGATCTCCAATTGGACCTTAGAGGTCATGGCCCTGACGCTGCCTGCGGCCCCGATCGCGTCTTGTAGAGCGCGTCGGAAGTTGTCTCGTCCGTCTGGTCCGTTCGCGTCTGCCTGTATCTTTAGAAGACACAGGCCGTTTTTCGTCTTCCTCAGAGTCGTCACCTGCACGTGACTATTCTTCGGGTCAACGGTCGTCCGTATTTTCCGTACGATGTCCGAGTACGTGTTATCGGTTCCAGGCTTTACCAGGACAGCCGTCCCCCTGTGTTTGGGGGCCGTTCTGTGCCTCTCAGCCTGGATTTTTGTCTTTGTTTCGTGCGTGCTGTCCTTTGGTTCTGTTGTTTTTGTTTTCTTTTTTTTTTTACTGTCTGCCAGTCTGCAGCCAGTTCCGTTTTCGGGGGTCGCTTCGGCGCGGCCTCCGGAGTGGCTCCGGTTGCCTCCCGTTTTCGTTTCGTCCGTGGCGTTTCCTGTCCTTTCGTCTCTGTTTCTGTGTCCGTCATGTCATGTGTCGTTATAAGTCCTTTCGGAGCTGCCTCCGTGCACTTATGTAGCGCCGCGTCGGAAGCCTCGAGAATCGTCTTTATTCCTAGTTTGACCGTCATGTTTGTATTTTTCTGTTTGGCGACTGCCTCGTCCATTTTCGTCGCTGTCTTCTGTATTATTATCAGAAGTTCCGTTAGTCCAGGTTCGTTCCGTTTCAGTGTTGTGGGGTTTGGTGTTACTTTTTTCGTCTGTTCTGTCTGTGTGCGCATACCCTGATTGTCGTTGTCGTTAGCTGAGGCAGCAGAAGTAAAACTTACTCCGCTTCCTACGCTCGACGCACTGTCTGTCCTGGTTCGTCTTGGGAGGCGCAGTGTCGTTCTGTCTCCGTTTGCCGGCACTGGTGCCCCTGACGAAGCCCCACCGTCGGCGTTTTGTATTTGTATGTTTTGTTTTGTTTTGTTTTGACTTGTTTCCATTGTTGTTCCCACGAGTAGTCAGGAAGCGAGCGTCGACCCCCACAGAGCCTGATTGTGGGGGCAAGGCTTAATACTATGGGGTTTCGCCCGGTTCCCCATAGGCATCGTGCGCGACACTGTACCCCAGTGCCATTCAGCCCTCGGCACGCTGGCTCCCACCTTGGCTTGGGCAGAGCTGGTCCGCGACGGGGTTTTTGTCCACCTGATCCGGTTTTCACGCCAGCCCGGTTTCCTTATGGCGCCCGTTAACCGGGGAGCGCCGTGGCCGTTCCTGGCGAGGTTAGAGTCGTCGATAGACGATCCCCTTCCCCGATACGGTCGGGCCACTTTGCGTCCCGGCCCTAACACGGGCAGCTCCTAGATTTTCGTCCACCCCGAGAATTCTCGGTACCTTCCATATCTGGAAGGCGTCCCCCTATCCGCGACCTGGGGAGGCGCCCGATGCGGGATCATCAACCCGACACGGGATTATTATTATTATTATTATTATTATTATTATTATTATTATTATTATTATTATTATTATTATTATTATTATTATTATTATTATTATTATTATTATTATTATTATTATTATTATTATTATTATTATTATTATTATTATTATTATTATTATTATTATTATTATTATTATTATTATTATTATTATTATTATTATTATTATTATTATTATTGTTATTATTATTATTATTATTATTATTATTATTATTATTATTATTATTATTATTATTATTATTATTATTATTATTATTATTATTATTATTATTATTATTATTATTATTATTATTATTATTATTATTATTATTATTATTATTATTATTATAATAATAATATTAAATCATTATTTCGGCATCGGGCGCACATAGTAAATGCCGAGTTTCCGCATTCGCAAGGATTTTTCAAGACGTCAATCGCGAAGCAAGCCTCGTTAACGTTTAGGAAAGATTTCCTGTCGTCATATCATTTGGCAGCGAACCAAGCGTATTGTAACATGTCGCCAAATATCGGAGAAGACAGTTGATGGTGAACAATAGATTGAGATTTGATACAGTATTCCCTAGTATTAATTTCCCTATCCTGTTCGATAATATAAGAACAATTCTGAAGTCTCTTGATAAAATTTTTAACTTGGCGGTAGAAATATACATCGCAAGGTTGCACTAACGGAGTGCACTATGGTGGAATGACCTTTACAGTGCACGTTGGTAAATCCTCCTCATCGATAAAAATCTCGTCATATACTGTGTACCTTTTTTTTACACTTTATTAATGTATTTATTTATTATTTATTTATTATTCATTACTTTACGAAAATATTAATATAATCTCATAGTAGTTGCCGTAGAAATGATTTAATAATAATTGTTACGTCCTGGGTTTTTAAATAAGAGACGCGACGAAGGAATAATATTTTATTTTCCCCATTTTGAGACAGAATGTGCTGCCTCGGGATTGGGGCACGGTCGATCTGTCGAAATACTTTATTTTCCGAGGAAAAAGTGTGTTTACTCACCTTAAAACTAGTGGGTGGCTGCTCCGCAGCAGCTAGTCGAGGACGACGATTCTGTCGTCGTCGTCCGAATCCGTTTCGGTAGTGTCTGAGGCGTTTGCTGGGCCAGGCTGCGGGTCTTGAGCTGGCGCAGATGGTCCTGCCTGCCGTCCCTCGTCGGGCCTCACGGTACAACGCTCTACGACCATGGGCCGAATCACGGCCACTGCAACCCGTTTCAAAGTTCACCCACCCTTACCGTCGGGCCAGTCACGCAATTGCACCGACACGTTTGGTAGTCCTTGATTCGGATTTGGGGCGGGGCTCGCGGTCCCCGACTCACCTGTCTCGGTGGTTCTCTCTTGTTTTTCGCGTAGTTACCGCCCAGCATGCTTGCGGGTTTTGCCCATCTAATTTTTAGGTGATTTGGACTGGTTAGTGGGAAACGCCGTTGTCTACCTTATTTGTGGTCATACGGAATTTCCTCGGAAAAAGAATGGAACCCGCGTGTAGGACCCTGATGTACCACGTAGGTTCGTAAAATAAAGTGAACGGGGGAGTGTGCAACTTGTTAGTTGACGCCACGCTCCCTAGTTAAAGATCCCCCAGCGCGAGTTTCCAAGCGCCACCAGGGTGTAGAGTGCTGCAGACTCGCAACCAGGTGCGGGACCAAACAACACGTGATCTGGAGGTGCAACGAGGGTCGCGCTCCAGATCACCTAGACAGAAATGAAAGCCAAAGGCCACGGGGGCCCTACGACCAAGCGTCACACAAAGTAGCTGGCCCACGAGAGAGAAATCGCGGCAGGCTTGTGACAGAAAACAGTAAAGAGTGGAATGGGGGAATGTCGGGATTTTTGGTGGATTGATCTATGAAACCACGAGAATCCCTGGTATATTACCACTGTAGATGTTTATTGGAACGCGCACAAATAAATATTATTAATTACGCGAACAACACAACAAGTGAAACAATAAAATGTTTTAATGCGCGCGATAAATACTAAAATAGCACAAATAAAAATGTTTAAATGCGCGCGATAAATGTTAAAATAGCACAATAAAAATGTTTTAATGCGCGCGATAAATACTAAAATAGCACAAATAAAAATGTTTAAATGCGCGCGATAAATGTTAAAATAGCACAATAAAAATGTTTAAATGCGCGAGAACAATGTTAAAATAGCACAATAAAAATGTTTAAATGCGCGCGATAAATACTAAAATAGCACAAATAAAAATGTTTAAATGCGCGCGATAAATGTTTAAATAGCACAATAAAAATGTTTAAATGCGTGCGATAAATACTAAAATAGCACAAATAGAAATGTTTAAATGCGCGAGAACAATGTTAAAATTACACAATAAAAATGTTTTGCGTGAGAACAATGCGATGAAATGTTTAATTGCGCGAGAACAATTTGGAATAAGAATTTTGAGGAACGATGTGTCTAATTGGCGCGCACGGTGAGGACTGCCTCTTTTTCAGACAACGACTGTCGATATGATGGGTGGCTAAGTGCCCCGCCAGTCGCCTACTCTCAAAAGTGCAGAGTTGCGAGTCCTGCGGGTCTCTATCTAGATTCTAAGAATCGGAACAACGGGCCTCGCAGCCTCACCGGCCTGTCGCCGTAACCCGGCCGAGTGTCGGGCTTATTGCTTCCGTTCGACGGTCGCCTGGACCAAACACCACAGCCCGGTACGTGTGACTGCTTACGTTAGCTTAAAGATTTGAAGTGGCTACTCGCCAATGGATAACATTGGAATGTGGCGAGCAACCTTATCCCGTTTAGGGTGCGAGAGAAGCTGTGCGTTGCTACGCTAAATACAAAGTCATATTCAATTATTGAAGTATTCAATTGATTTTGTAGAGTATCGATTAAGCTTGTCTGGTGAGGAGAGGAAAAGGTTAAACAACGATAGTAATAATTCGCTAACACGGCTTTAATAATTGTAATGGTTCTTCAGTGATACAGTGAGATACAGTGATTTTTCTTGTGATCGGATCAAAAACTCGATAGTTCGACGAACTGCTCTCGTAACCCACGAGAATAATCTTTTTCGCACGAGCATCGAGTTTCGTTAGATGCTGTTTCGGCGTGTTTACGTAGGCTTCTGATCCGAAAATTCTGAGATGCTTCAGATCTGGTTTCACACCAAACCACATCTCGTACGGCGTCTTTTGACTCTTCACACTTGATGCTCCGGCTCGGTTCATCAAGTATACGGCTGTGCTGCACGCTTCCGCCCATAGAAATTTCGGAAGATTCTTCGCCAACAGCATGGTTCTCGCGCTCTCGATTATCGTACGGTTATCCCTCTCGGCCCTACCGTTCTGTTGCGGCGTGTACGGAGCGGTAAATTCTCGTTGAATTCCTCTTGCATCCGTATACCCTTCCATGGCGCGATTCTTGAACTCGAGACCGTTGTCCGACCGAAGAACTCGCATCGTCCTGCCGAATTTGTTCTCGACCAGCTTGTCGAATTTCTTGAATTTTTCTAGCACATCGCTTTTGTGCTTCAAGAAATACACATGTCGAAAACCCGAGGCGTCGTCCTTGAAGGTTAGTAAAAATCGAGCGCCCCCAGGAGAATCTACGGACATAGGCCCACACACGTCTGTGTGTATTACTTCGCCTGGGACCGTCTCAGCACGTACTCGAATTTTTCGAAAAGTTTTTCGATGAGACTTCCCTTCTTGACACGAACCACAATATTCTTCGGCACTTCCGGAACACTCGACTCCTCGTACCAATCCGTCTGTTACAAGCTTTCGCATTGCTCGACCGTTCACGTGTCCTAGTCTTTCATGCCATACTCGAGAGTCTACTTTTCCGACGTTCGCTTCGTCGATCCTTGTCGCGCACTTCGTTTTAAACGCCATCCGATATATTTCGTTTCCTTGTGCCACGCCGTATCCCACGACGAAATTCTTGTTGTCGATGCGAACGAGATCTCCAAGAAACAACACGCCGAGTCCTTTCTTCGCGCACTCACGAACCGAGAATAAATTTTTCGTCATGTCCGGGACATACAAAACATTTTCAATTCGCGACGATTTCCATTTGCCGTGCACGTACTTCTCGATTTTTACCGTACCGACTCCTACTACGCGACACTTCTTATCGTTCCCGAGAGACACAGTGTTACCATCGGCTAACTTGCGAAAGTCTATCAGCCATTCCCGTCGGAAGGTAATGTGGCGCGAGGCTCCGCTGTCGGTCAACCAGCTGTCGCGTTTATCGGTAGCTAGCACCGCTCGTACCACGTCGGTTGGTACACCCTCGGTTCCGCTCTTACCGACACTCGACGACGTTTCTCGACTCGTACCCTCGACCACAAACGCACAATCGCTCGCATCATAATCGCCACGATTCTTCTCGTGTTTTTTGCCTTTACACTCTCTCGCGAAGTGCCCGAATTCTTTGCACTTGAAACACCGTACTTTTTCCTTGTCCTTTTCTCTGTCCTTGTCCGATTTCTTTTTCACTTTTTCGTCACGCGAACTCACTTTACTTTTACCTTTAGATTTGTTCGTTGCCACGAATGCACTCTCGATACTGTCGTTCGCTGACAAGCGCGCTTCCTCTCGAAGCAATCTTTCTTCCAAGTTGTCTAGAGTCTGCATCTCCGGAGGTACATTATCCCACGCCGTTTGAAAATACGCGTATTTTGGTGAGAGACTCCCCAAAATTTTCGCCATTATTGTCGTATTCGCCACTGTTTCTCCAACATCGAGGAGCTGTGCTGCCATGTTGTTCACTTTCGCAACATGCTGCATGATAGAGTCGTTCGCCGACATCTTATACTCGTACAGCCTCGTGGAAAGTAACAATTTATTCGACGCCGATTTCTGTTGGTGAAGAACCGCCAGCTTCTGCCACATCTCGTGTGCAGTCTCGTAGATGAGTAATGGTCTCATCTGCGCCGGCTCGAGCGTCGACGCCAACAAAAACATTGCACGCGCGTTTTCTACTTCCCACGTTTCGAGATCCGATGCGCCGGCCGCCGGCCTCGGTTTCGACCCGTCAACGATACCCCAGATACGATGCGCCACAAATAATGCTCGCATCTGAAATTTCCATCCCTGATAGTCATTTCCGTCGAATTTCACGACACTCTTCGTTGAGATCGCCTCAGCCATCGCGGATTACTTTTTCAGCACCTCACACGCAATCGCGCACTCGGGACTCTATGCCAATATAGCCACCGTTTACCACGCCACGTGTTTTTCACGCCCCGTTTTCGCGCTCGACAAAACTTTTCCGTTTCGCTCTCACAGCACTCACGAGACCTCGCTTAATCGACTCCACTCGATTTATCAATCGCCGTGACTGGGCCCATAACCTATTGAAGTATTCAATTGATTTTGTAGAGTATCGATTAAGCTTGTCTGGTGAGGAGAGGAAAAGGTTAAACAACGATAGTAATAATTCGCTAACACGGCTTTAATAATTGTAATGGTTCTTCGTTTATCAATTAAACACTACACACACACCTCTCGTATCCACGGGTGTTGCGGAAAGATCTGCATATAATATATTTCTCTTCTCAACGATAAACTTTTTCTTATGACTTTATTTCAACGGCGTTCAACGTCAGACTAGACAAAAGGAACAATGCTCTCGTTAATCGAGAGCTGCCACGAGTGGTGATGAGAAGCAGACGCGCCTCGGGAGCGCCCCACCCGCTGCTCGCCTCCGACCGGTGACCACAATGACGCAGACCCGCGACGAACTACTTCAATATCAATAACTATGCTCTGCTCTAGTCGTGGGACTAAACAAAGTCGCACGGGTGGCTATCGTGCGATGCTTTGCTCAGCGTTTCTCGCTTATACCCCAGCGAGCGTCTGAAAATATGTGTTAATGTATATGTGCATGTACGTATTATACACATACTTACATGCCTGCCTGCCTGCCTGCCTGCCTGCCTGCCTGTCTGTCTGTCTGTCTGTCTGCCTGCCTGCCTGCCTGCCTGCCTGCCTGCCTGCCTGCCTGTCTGTCTGTCTGTCTGTCTGTCTGTCTGTCTGTCTGCCTGTCTGTCTGTCTGTCTGTCTGTCTGTCTGTCTGTCTGTCTGTCTGTCTGTCTGTCTGTCTGTCTGTCTGTCTGTCTGTCTGTCTGTCTGTCTGTCTGTCTGTCTGTCTGCCTGCCTGCCTGTCTGCCTGCCTGCCAGCCTGCCTGCCTGCCTGTCTGTCTGTCTGTCTGTGGTATAATAGTGTGAAAACTATATCAATGTGATCGGTTTTGTGTGGTGAATATTTTGATCTAGCGAATGGCTTGGTAGCTATCGTATTAACGGTGCTAGCAACATATTCGTGCGCCAAAAGTTCTCACTCGACGAATGTGGTGTGGGCGGTCATTATTGCTGCCACGGTGACACTTGATTAGTAATACGTGGAGTGATCAGGCAATCACGGTGATTATGATATAGTTATCGGTTGGTATGTACAGGTGAACGCGTCGGTAATTTATCAGCTACTACAGCGAAACATGGAAAATACGGGCGACTACGACGAGTATCGGTGCTCCAATTGCAAAAAAGCAATCAAAAGCCAGGTAGTACGATGCAAAATTTGTCCGAAACTTTTTTACCACCCAGGGTGTGTGAATAAGCATAAAACAATGGATAGGAATCGTGAACTAGTACAGTGCAAGGGTTCATTTGATACATTGAATGCAGAAGATGAACTTCTGAAGACAGTGACGCCGACAACAGGTGGTAGCAGAGATCGATTAGCATCGACTGGAGCGATAGGAGGAACCAGAGGTATGAGTTCATCGATAATGGCTGACGCAAAAATAGACTGGCTGATAAAAACAGTGAAGGCAATGAAGGACGAAATCGCTTGCAAGAATGAAATAAAGAAGATGATCCAAGAGATAATTGGTGCAGAAATGGAAGGTGTGAAACAACAGATAGAGGAACTGAAAATAATGATACAGGGAGAAGGTTCGAGCATCGCAAGGGTAACCTACAGCGATGTAGTGAAAGAAAAAAAAAAGAAAAGGTGATCATTATCAAACCAAAAGTACAACAGGAAAGCGAAAAAACTAAAAGAGAGATAAAAGAGAAGGTGGATATAAAGAGTATGGCGGTGGGAATAACAAAACTGAAAAAAGGCAGTAATGGAACTGTGATCCTGGGATATGAATCGGGAGAAGAAAGTGAAATCCTGAAAGCTGCAGTACAGGATAGAATGGGTGAGGGTTTTAAAGTTACTGAGTCGACGCAGATGAATCCGAAGATAAAAATAGTAAATGTGGAAGAAGATGAATTTAAATTGACCGATGAAGAACTAGTTGACACAATTAAAAAGCAGAATGGGATAGAGGAAACCGAAGGAAGGGAGATGAAGATCGTGAAAAGATTAATGAAGGGAAGGGAACAGGAGCGAAACAGAAGAGAAATCAACCATGGATCAATAATACTAGAAGTAGATGAAGTAAGT
>CAWWDW010000346.1:0-11581 GCA_963942595.1 Cylloceria caligata | reverse complement strand
CGAAGTTGCCTTCAAGCGCCTCCAGGATGTCAACCCACCTGGCCGAGCTGAAGGCGTTCCTGATGTCCAAGGTCGCCAGCAGAACGATTGGTCGCGCTGCATGGCAATGTCTCTCCAAATCCAGGAAGGAATCGACCACTTTTTGAATCGCTCCAATCGTTGATCGTCCCCTCCTGAAGCCGAACTGCCGGTCTGAGAGGCCTCCGCTGGTCTGTATCGCGTCCGTCAGTCTCGGTTTTAGTAGTTGTTCATAGAGTTTACCCGTTGTGTCGAGTAAACTCAGCGGCCGGTAGGCTGACGGCGTATTGGGGTCGCCCTTACCCTTAGGGATAAGAACTAGCCTTGCCGTCTTCCACCGGTCACTGAACGTTCCCGTCGTCAAGCTCGTGATGTACAGGTCAAGAAATATCTCCGCCGGTACTCCGTCTGGTCCCGGCGCCTTGCCAGTCTTCATCGCGGCAGTCGCTTTGGAGAGCTCCGCGGTAAATATGGGGGCCGCCGGGGCTTCCGTGTCGTCTGTCACGTTCGTCCGTATCGGGTGAGTCGGAAACAGTCCGTCAACAATCCGTTCTGCGGTTCCGGCATCTTTGAGTTCAAGTGGAACTCGGGCCCCTAGTTTGCCAGTCACAATTTTGTAACCGGTTCCCCAGGGGTCTTCGTTCACCTCCTCGCAGAGCTGCTTCCAGCATCGCGTTTTGCTGTCCCTTATGGCGTTCGTAAGTGTTTTTCGTGACGTCTTGTAAGTGGCTTGGAGGTTTTCCCTTTCGGGTCTTCCCCCAGCCCTCGTAACTCGTCGGCGGTTTGCCAAGCAGAGCCTGCGCAGCTCGGCTATTTCGTCCGTCCACCAGTATTGTGGTTGCCTGTTTGGTCTATGTCGTCGTTTCGGCATTGTGCTGTTGCACAGCCGGTCCGTCAGTTTGGCCGTCTCGTCCGTGAGTCTTTCCGCCCTTTGCCGGCCAGTCAGTTCAGGGGGGACTTTCGTCATTGGTGCTGGTGCTGCCGCCAGCTCCTCCGAAAATTTTCGTAAGTCGAGTTTGTTGAGGTTCCACCTCGGGGGGTATTGGGTCCTCGTCCGTCTCGTCGCCGTTTGTCCTGCCACTTCGAAGACAATGTACTGGTGATCGCTGGCCGTATAGCCGTCGAAAACCCGCCACTGTCCTATCCGTGGTGATATTCTGTCCGATGTCATTGTGACGTCAGGGATGGAGTTTCCAAACCTTGGTCGTCTGTACGTCGGTACGTTTCCCGTATTTGCTACCACCAGGTCTAGTCTTGCGGCCATCTTCAGCAGCAGCCGTCCACGTTTGTTCGTTGTTGTCATTCCCCACTCGATCGCCCGCGCGTTGAGGTCTCCCCCGATGATAACGTCTCCAGGCAGATTCCTGATTCCGTCTTCAAGGAGCGCCACTTTCCTCTCGAAATCCGTCGCGGCGCAGTTGGGTGTCAGGTAAACGCTGACGTAAGTGACAGCGCCGACCCTTGCCCAGACGTAATCGTCCCCGACACCGCAGTTAATTATTCGAGATTGGGCAGCGCCCCTTACCCAGATAGCTGTGGTCTCTGTCTCGTTCGTAATGTACGTTTGTGTCGTTCTTCTCCTGTACGGTTCGCACAGGATCAGAATGTCGGCGTCATGTTCGTCAGCTATCTGTAGTAGTAGCATGTCTGCTGTCCTACTCCTGTTCAGGTTTCCCTGAACTATTCTGTCCGTCTTCCGGCCTGCTTCCTGCACTCCTCCAGCGCAGCCCGGAATACCGCACACCTTCCGGTTCCCGCAAGGTGCGCTACGTCCCCGTGTCCCGTCTCAGAGCACAGCGGGCAAGCCGGTCTGTTTTTACAGTCCGTCGCGTAATGTCCCGTCTCGCCGCATTTCCTGCAGTTCTTTGTCCGATCCGCGTTCGTGCAGCTCGTCCTTGTATGTCCGTAGCCCAGGCACTTGTAGCATTTGGTCACCGTCAATCGTTGTCGTAGTCGGCATCGCACCCATCCTATCCCGATCCGGCCCCGGTCCAGCAGCACCTCGGCTTCCCGCGTCTCGAGGTCGCAGACTGCCATGTATTGCTCGGCCCGGTTCGGGCCGAAGATGTGGACACCAAAGTCGCCGTCTCGTCCCGTTTCTCGTCTCAGTGCCCGTATCACGTCCTCCGCGGTGGTAACGCAGTCCAGGTCCATGATCTCCAGTTGTGTCCTAGAAGTCACGGTCCTTACACTGCCCGTGTCCCCAACCGCGTCCTGTAGTGCGCGTTCAAACTGTTCTTGTCCGTCCGTGTCTGTCTGTATCTTGATGAGACACCGTCCGTCCTTGGTCTTCCTCAGAGCCATCACCTGTACATGACTGCTCGTCGGGTCGACCGTCGTCCTTATCTTCCGTACGATGTCCGAGTACGTGTTGTCTTTCCCAGGTTTGACCAGTACAGCCGTTCCCCTATGTTTGGGGGTCGGTCTGCGCTTTTCAGCCTGGGTCGGTACGTTCGTCTCGTCCGTTTTGTTTTTCGGTTCCGTCGTTTTTTTCTTCTTTTTTCGTTTGCTCACGGTTGACCAGGTTTCGGCCTCCTCCGTTCTTGGGGGTGTCTTCTGTCGGGCCTCTGGTGGGGTCTTCGTCGTCTCCCGTTTCCGTTTCGTCGGTCGCGTCGCCGGTTCCGTTGTCTTCGTTTCTGTCTCTGTCAGGTCGTCTGCCATCATTTGTCCCTTCGAGGCTGTCCTGCTTTGCATGTTTAGCGCAGCGTCGGCGGCCTCAAGAATCGTCTTAATGCCGGTTTTTACCGCCATATTCATATTTTTCTGTATTGCCGCTGCCTCTTCCATTTTCGTCGCGGTCTCATGAATGAGTTGTAATAATTCTGTCAAATCGGGTTGGTTCTTATTGTAATCGTCGAATGAGGAGGTTCCAGGTTTTTCTCGATGCTTCCTCATATTTCCGACGACAGGTGGAACCGTTTTACCCTCTTCCATGGGTGGCGGTGTCGTTTCTCTCTTTCTGTATCTTAATTTCTTTTTCTTCTGATGTAGAGATCGATCTTCCGTGCCTGTTGACGAACATGACCGAAGTATACTTCTCTTTCTCAGGTTGACACTTTCAGTCACGTTCGCCAAGCTATCATCGTTCGACTCTCCCTCGATATTGTTCGTCGCGAGTTCTCCGATTGTCTTGAGTTCTTCCTCGGTCGATGTTTTTTCCAACTCCTTCTTCTGCTTAGGTTTTATTTCTTTTAAAAGTTTCTCCATATTAATCCCACGAGTAGGTCGGAATGTAGGTCTGCCTAGGCAGAGCCGCCTTGTCTAGGTAAGGTGTAAATACTGCAGGGTTCCACCCGGTGCCCTGCAGGGATCGTTCGCGACCGCTTTAGTTTACATCATTGCGGCCATGCAGCCGTAGGCACGATGCCTTCCACCGTAGCTTTTGATGTTGTGTGTTCTTAGTCTGCCTGCTCCCCATGGACCTGTCCGGCAAGGTTAGACCTGCCAGGGGCCAGAGCCCCCGCCGGCTGAGCTCCAAAGTTCATTGCAGAAACGCAAGCCCCCCCGCCGCGGCAAGGCGACACACTTGGGAGGGATTATTATTATTATTATTATTATTATTATTATTATTATTATTATTATTATTATTATTATTATTATTATTATTATTATTATTATTATTATTATTATTATTATTATTATTATTATTATTATTATTATTATTATTATTATTATTATTATTATTATTATTATTATTATTATTATTATTATTATTATTATTATTATTATTATTATTATTATTATTATTATTATTATTATTATTATTATTATTATTATTATTATTATTTCCGTGCGGGGTTTTCCGACCCCTATTGGACGCGTCCCCAGGTGGCGGATAGGGGAATGCTCGGCAGATATATCGGGTAGGTGGGAAATAAAATACCACCCGCGGACCAAAAACGGAAATTGTATGCAGAAGAGCGCACGTCTGTTTCCGTATCGGGTGGTGTGTTCGCCAGCGTCTGTCATCGTGTGGATGCGGCTGGGAGTCATACATCGATCGGTACACATCGCAGCACACTGGGAGTGCTTCTAGCCGGCGTCGGTATTTCCCCGTCGTTGGGGATTAGGCTGCTGTGAGCTTGCTCTGCCGAGGTGGCCACTGCGGTGTGTATCAGGAACCAGCCCCTTCGGGCCTTGATCAGGAAGTGTGCATTGAATGCAGCGGTCGGAAGCTGCATTGCTCCGGGCTAGCGCCGGTCCGTCCGTGTTTTTCGGGACCGGTTAAGCGTAAGTCAGGCCTCAGGGAACTGGGGTAGGAGCTTTTGTTCTCCGAGGGTACACCCGTTCCTGACTATTACGGCCCGCCCCTCTGCACACGAAGCGCTGGTTCAAGACAAAACATGGATAATTCTCAAGGAAACACGCAGACAGGAGGACAGGATGCTGGTGAGGTAACCTCTTCTCGAGAGCTCATTATCGCGAGCGAAAAGAAGGCCGACGCGAGACTCGCAGAAATGCGAACTCTCATTAAGACCATGATAGAGGTGATGAAGAGGCAGCCCAACGTCAATAAGACGATAAAGGACGGCCTAACTACCTTGGTGGAGCAGTTGGAGGAACTGGAGGACTGCTACCGACCTTTCAGGAGGGCACACAGCCTTTTTCAGGGAACGCGGACTGATGCTTTCGAACGTTCTTCGTCGGGACCCAGTAGTGCGAGCCCAGCAACGCCGCGTCTTCGGTCCCCTCGTAAAGTGGGACAGAAGCGAGCGGCAACAAGCTCGCCAGTGGCCCCAACACCTGAGTCACTGGAAAAAAAAAAGAAAAAAAAGAACGGCTCTCCAACCGCTGTTTGGACCGAGGTGGTCAACGGAAAGGCCGAGAAAAAGAAGAAGAAGAAGGAAAACAATGCAGAGGAAGAAACTACGGAGCAGGCTACCGCAGTCACAAAAAAGCCTACGTCACAAGGCACTAAAGGAAGAGTCGCCAAGAGGTCGGCCCCGACAAAGCGAAAATCCTGTTTTAGGTGTGGCGAGGAGGGACACAAGACAGCCGGCTGCAAAGCCAGCCCCTTGTGCTTCCTCTGCCCGACGATCGAGGGTAAACCCGACTCTCGGTGCCACGTCGCAGGGTCTGGACGGTGCGGAACATTCCGCGAGGTCCTAGCTCAGGCCAAACGATAATGGCAGTGGTCCTCCAGGGCAACCTCAATAGGAGCCGGGTTGTCGATGACCTCCTTGCCCAGATCTGTCTCGAGAAAGCCGCTGATGTCGTCCTCATCAGCGAGCAATACCGGGACAGAGAGGGACCAGGTTGGTACTCGGACACCCTTGGCACGGCGGCAATATGGGTATTAAACCGGCGACGCTTTCCTGTTGTCGGCCATGGCTCGGGCGGCGGATTTGTCTGGGTGAGATGCAGCGACGTAACTTACGTCAGCTGCTACCTCACACCTAACGAACAAATTGCAAATTTCCAGGCCAAACTTGATGGCCTGGAGGACGCTGTCCGGGATGTGGAGGGCGAGCTGGTAGTGGCTGGAGATTTCAACGCCAAAGCTTTAGAGTGGGGTGAACCCTGGCCTGATTCCCGGGGTGGACGAGTGCTGGACATCGCGTCCAGACTCGGGCTGGTGGTTTCAAACAACGGCTTGACGTCCACTTTTCGGAGGCCAGGGTATGGGGAGACCATCATAGACGTCTCCCTGGTGACGGAAAACCTGGCATCGCGAGTCGAGGACTGGGAGGAGATCGAAGACTATACAGCAAGCGATCACCAATACGTCACGTTTTAAGTGCGTGATGTAGTTCCAGCCCGGGCCAGACCATCTCAAGGCTCTGCCAGATGGAAAGTCGATAAGATGGACTCCCAAAAGCTGTCTCCGGCCCTAATACGCGGCCAGCAAACCCTACAAGATATGCTAATCCCTGCAGGCGCGGAGCGAGTCGTAAGCCCTGTTATGAGTCACCTGCACCGGGCCTGTAGGGACGCCATGCCAAGGGTTAAGCCCCGAAATGGCCGACGCCCTGCCTATTGGTGGACGGACGAAATCGCGGCACTAAGGCGGGAATGTCTCCGAATGCGGATACTCGCCCTACGAACCCGGCGCCGCGATCCTGACGAAGCCTCAAGCACCGCCGCCTACAAGGCGGCGAGGAAGCTGCTCCGCCGGACCATCCAGAGAAGTAAGCACCGTTGCTGGAAGAAGCTTGGAGAGGATCTCAACGACGATCCTTGGGGATTAGGGTATAGACTGATCCTCCGCAAGTTGGGAGCGTTCAAGGAAACCGCTCCCACAAATGCGGGGGTCATCACCGGAATCGTCGGTGCCCTTTTTCCCAATCATTCCAAGCTGCCGCGCCGCCCTCGGACACCTGAGGACAAACCATTGCCCCTCTTTACCAAAGAGGAGCTCAGGCTCGCGGCGCGGTCCTTCAAAAACAAGAAGGCTCCAGGCCCAGATGGTCTGCCAGCAGAGGTGCTGAAAGCCGCAGTTGAAGGGCATCCAGCGCTTTTCCTGGCGATGTACAACGCCTGCCTGCAGGAGGGGATTTACCCTCTCCGCTGGAAGCAGGCACGGCTTGTATTGATCGGGAAGGGTAAAGGGGGGCCAGTAGACGATCCATCGGCTTATAGACTCCTGTGCATGTTAGACACGGCCGGCAAGCTCTTGGAGAAGCTCCTTCGACCTCGCCTCCACGCAGCAATCCAAGCCGCTGGAGACCTCTCCGAGAAACAATATGGCTTTCGGAGAGGGAGGTCAACAATCCACGCTATCCAGGAAGTAGTCGAGGCAACCAGGGGTACGGAGCGGGACAATCACTACTCCCGCCCCGTCTGTCTGCTGGTCGAGCTGGATGTGAAGAACGCCTTTAACTCGGTACGGTAGTGCGATGCGCTAAGCGCGCTGGAGCGGGACTTCCGTGTACCCGAATATATTCTGCGGGTACTGGAAAACTACCTGAAGGATCGCTTCTTGGTGTACACCACCGCGGATGGACCGGTGAGCCATAAAATCACATCTGGGGCTGCCCAAGGTTCCATACTCGGTCCCGACATATGGAACATCACTTATGACGGGATCTTACGTATGGAAATGCCGGAGGGTACATTTCTGGTTATGTATGCGGATGACATCGCCACCGTAATCATCGCCCGAAGCGTTGAGACGGCACAGATGCTGCTCAACCAGGTAATGCGTCGTGTCCGTTCTTGGATGAACGAACACGGCTTGGAGCTAGCGCTGTCAAAGACTGAGATCGTACTCCTTACCAAGAAGCATATCTTATTGCTTCGGGATATGCAGGTGGGAGAGGCGACGGTCCGGACGAAGGCGTCAATCAAGTACCTGGGGGTGAGTCTTCATTCGAAACTCACATTCGGGGAAGAAATACGACGGAAAGCGGACAAGGCGGCTGCGGTAACAACGTTGTTAAGCAGAGTCATGGCCAATATTGGCGGTCCCCGGCCCTGCAAACATCGTCTCCTTTTACGCACCGCCGAGTCCATTATGCTATATGGCGCCGAAGTCTGGACCGGTGCGCTCCGGTACGAAGTATACCGGAAGCGCATGGCTGGAGTGCAGCGGAGAGGGGCCCTCCGCATCGCCTGCTCTTACCGCATGGTGTCGGAGCCGGCAGCGCTGGTGATAGCCGGGGTTATGCTTATCGACATCCTCGCACAAGAGCGGATGTCCGTCCACCAGGACTTCCCTGAAAAGGATAGAGAAGAAGCGAAGAATCTTGCCAGGGCCGGTAGTGTGCAGGTGTGGCAAGATCGATGGGATCGGGACCCGCGGGGCCGGTGGACAGCGAGGCTCATTCCTCAGCCGGCCAGCTGGACCAACCGTCAGCATGGTGAGGTGAATAACTACCTCAACCGGATGCTGACGGGGCACGGGTACTTCCGAGCCGATCTCCATAAAATGGGGCAGGTCCGGGGCCCGTGCTGCATATCCTGCGGGTCCCCTAGAGATGACGCCCTCCACACGTTTTTCCATTGCAAGGAATGGACCGTGTGGAGGTCCTCACTGGAGGCAAGGTTGGGGACCATAACCCCAGACAATATTGTCGAAGTTATGCTCCTGAACGAAGAAGCCTGGGCGGAAGTGGCTACTTATGTAGAGGCGCTCCTCCGCCACAAAAAAGTGGTTTTGGATGAAAGGGACGCCCTAGGGGCGTAAGGACCTGGGGGTCATTCCGAAGTAATGCGAAAGCGGTTCCGGGGTGACGCTGGGAGTCATGGAGGGGAATTTTGGTAGGTATTGTTGCGAGATGAGCCCGACACTTAAAGGCTAGGCCCCCAGAAGTGCGTAAATACATTTCCCCCCCTCCAAAAGAAAAAAAAAAGAACTTATTATTATTATTATTATTATTATTATTATTATTATTATTATTATTATTATTATTATTATTATTATTATTATTATTATTATTATTATTATTATTATTATTATTATTATTATTATTATTATTATTATTATTATTATTATTATTATTATTATTATTATTATTATTATTAGTATTATTATTATTATTATTATTATTATTATTATTATTATTATTATTATTATTATTATTATTATTATTATTATTATTATTATTATTATTATTATTATTATTATTATTATTATTATTATTATTATTATTATTATTATTATTATTATTATTATTATTATTATTATTATTATTGTTATTGTTATTATTATTATTATTATTATTATTATTATTATTATTATTATTATTATTATTATTATTATTATTATTATTATTATTATTATTATTATTATTATTATTATTATTATTATTATTATTATTATTATTATTATTATTATTATTATTATTATTATTATTATTATTATTATTATTATTATTATTATTATTATTATTATTATTATTATTATTATTATTATTATTATTATTATTATTATTATTATTATTATTATTATTATTATTATTATTATTATTATTATTATTATTATTATTATTATTATTATTATTATTATTATTATTATTATTTTTATACAAGGAGTTGCGGAATCCTTTTTACGGATATCCTCCAGTCTTTTGAACTGGGGGGGTATGTGGGACTCCCAAAAAAGTAGGCCTACCCACTAAACCGCCCTCTCCTTGTTGCCCTCCCCCAGACCAGGAACTATTTTGGTATTACTTCTGGCTGGGGGTTCTGTCCGTGTTCGTTCGTTCGTCTTGCTGTCTGTAACCTGTTGCGTCACGTCAGTCTGTCTGCTCGGTTAGGTGAGGCAGCCGTCTACGTTTTTTCGTCGCAGTATCGTCTCTGTATAGGTGGCAACTAGTTGCCACCATTCTGTCGAGTGGAGCATCACCTGAACAATGTTGTCCGGGGTGATGCTGCCAACAATCGTCTCCAGTTCCAGTCGGAGTCCTGTCCAGCGGTCGCACACAAAAAATGTGTGTTCCGCGTCGTCTCGTTCGTGTCCACAGTACTTACAGTCTGGCGTCCGTACTCTGTCCATGTTATAAAGGTACCGTCTAAAGTAACCGTGTCCCGTCAGGAACTGGGTGATGTAAAAATTTACGTCCCCAAAATCCCTTTCGATCCACGGTCTCAGGTCCTTTATTAGTCGTTTTGTCCAGTTGCCTGTCGCTCTTTCTGTCCATTGTTCGTGCCAAGTCTGTATCGTCTTGTCGCGTTCCGCGACCGCCGCATCTTCCCGTCTTATGTCCGCGCTTCTCCCGTAGATCCTCTTTCGCTCGAAAGCTAGGAGGTCCACGGGGATCACGCCCGCAACCACCAAGACTGCTTGTGCAGAGACAGTTCGGTAGGAGCAGGCGATCCTCAGCGCACCCTGTCTTTGTACCGTTGTCACGGCGTGGCAGTACTTCTTTGTCTTCAGGGCATCTGCCCAGATCTCCGCGCCGTACAGGAGGATCGAGTGGGCTGTCGTCATTAGGAGTCGTCGTTTTCCCGGTCTTGGCCCGTTTGTGTTGGCCATTAGGCGGCTTAAGGATGCTATCCTCTTAGCCGCCTTCTGGCATGTTTTTTGTATATGAGGCCAGAAGGACATCTTCGTATCTAGGGTCACTCCTAAGTACTTGACTTCGCCTCCGGCCTCGATTTCGTCCGTCCCGACCCACATGGGTAGTCTCGTCTGTATGCGTCTTCTGCTAAGGAAAGTCAGTTCTGTCTTTTCTGTCGCGAGTTGTAGTCCGTGGTCCGTCATCCAACGGCCCACTCGCCGCATCGTCTGGTTCAGTTTTTGCTGTGCCAGGTCTGGAGACCGCTCGGTGATCACCGCCGCCACGTCGTCTGCGTAGGCGACAAGGAAAACGCCAAGCGGCAATTCCAGCCTGAGTAAGCTGTCGTAGAGTCCGTTCCAAAAGTCTGGTCCCAGTATGGACCCCTGTGCAACCCCCGCGGTGATTTGTCTCGTCACCGGTCCTTCAGTCGTCTCGTACGTGATCCGTCTGTTTCTTAGGTAGTCGCCCACCACCCGAGCCAAGTAAGCCGGAACCCCGAAGTTGCCTTCAAGCGCCTCCAGGATGTCAACCCACCTGGCCGAGTTAAAGGCGTTCCTGATGTCCAAGGTCGCCAGCAGAACGATTGGTCGCGCTGCATGGCAATGTCTCTCCAAATCCAGGAAGGAATCGACCACTTTTTGAATCGCTCCAATCGTTGATCGTCCCCTCCTGAAGCCGAACTGCCGGTCTGAGAGGCCTCCGCTGGTCTGTATCGCGTCCGTCAGTCTCGGTTTTAGTAGTTGTTCATAGAGTTTACCCGTTGTGTCGAGTAAACTCAGCGGCCGGTAGGCTGACGGCGTATTGGAGTCGCCCTTACCCTTAGGGATAAGAACTAGCCTTGCCGTCTTCCACCGGTCACTGAACGTTCCCGTCGTCAAGCTCGTGTTGTACAGGTCAAGAAATATCTCCGGCCTCAGGCAAACCATCAGCCGGAGAATCTCCGCCGGCACTCCGTCTGGTCCCGGCGCCTTGCCAGTCTTCATCGCGGCAGTCGCTTTGAAGAGCTCCTCCGCGGTAAATATGGGGGCCGCCGGGGCCTCCGTGTCGTCTGTCACGTTCGTCCGTATCGGGTGGGTGGGAAACAGTCCGTCAACAATTCGTTCTGCGGTTTCGGCATCTTTGAGTTCAAGTGGAACTCGGGCCCCTAGTTTGCCAGTCACAATTTTGTAACCGGTTCCCCAGGGGTCTTCGTTCACCTCCTCGCAGAGCTGCTTCCAGCATCGCGTTTTGCTGTCCCTTATGGCGTTCGTAAGTGTTTTTCGTGACGTCTTGTAAGTGGCTTGGAGGTTTTCCCTTTCGGGTGTTCCCCCAGCCCTCGTAACTCGTCGGCGGTTCGCCAAGCAGAGCCTGCGCAGCTCGGCTATTTCGTCCGTCCACCAGTATTGTGGTTGCCTGTTTGGTCTATGTCGTCGTTTCGGCATTGTGCTGTTGCACAGCCGGTCCGTCAGTTTGGCCGTCTCATCCGTGAGTCTTTCCGCCCTTCGCCGGCCAGTCAGTTCAGGGGGGACTTTCGTCATTGGTGCTGGTGCTGCCGCCAGCTCCTCCGAAAATTTTCGTAAGTCGAGTTTGTTGAGGTTCCACCTCGGGGGGTACTGGGTCCTCGTCCGTCTCGTCGCCGTTTG
>CAWWDW010000345.1:0-11817 GCA_963942595.1 Cylloceria caligata | reverse complement strand
AAAGACAATAATTTTTTTAATAATAGAAATTTTAATTAATTAAATATTGTTAATAAAAATTTAGTTAAATAATTTTAATGTACAAATTTAAAGTAATTAGATAAACTAATAAATTTGTATGGTTTAAAGACAATAATTTTTTTAATAATAGAAATTTTAATTAATTAAATATTGTTAATAAAAATTTAGTTAAATAATTTTAATGTACAAATTTAAAGTAATTAGATAAACTAATAAATTTGTATGGTTTAAAGACAATAATTTTTTTAATAATAGAAATTTTAATTAATTAAATATTGTTAATAAAAATTTAGTTAAATAATTTTAATGTACAAATTTAAAGTAATTAGATAAACTAATAAATTTGTATGGTTTAAAGACAATAATTTTTTTAATAATAGAAATTTTAATTAATTAAATATTGTTAATAAAAATTTAGTTAAATAATTTTAATGTACAAATTTAAAGTAATTAGATAAACTAATAAATTTGTATGGTTTAAAGACAATAATTTTTTTAATAATAGAAATTTTAATTAATTAAATATTGTTAATAAAAATTTAGTTAAATAATTTTAATGTACAAATTTAAAGTAATTAGATAAACTAATAAATTTGTATGGTTTAAAGACAATAATTTTTTTAATAATAGAAATTTTAATTAATTAAATATTGTTAATAAAAATTTAGTTAAATAATTTTAATGTACAAATTTAAAGTAATTAGATAAACTAATAAATTTGTATGGTTTAAAGACAATAATTTTTTTAATAATAGAAATTTTAATTAATTAAATATTGTTAATAAAAATTTAGTTAAATAATTTTAATGTACAAATTTAAAGTAATTAGATAAACTAATAAATTTGTATGGTTTAAAGACAATAATTTTTTTAATAATAGAAATTTTAATTAATTAAATATTGTTAATAAAAATTTAGTTAAATAATTTTAATGTACAAATTTAAAGTAATTAGATAAACTAATAAATTTGTATGGTTTAAAGACAATAATTTTTTTAATAATAGAAATTTTAATTAATTAAATATTGTTAATAAAAATTTAGTTAAATAATTTTAATGTACAAATTTAAAGTAATTAGATAAACTAATAAATTTGTATGGTTTAAAGACAATAATTTTTTTAATAATAGAAATTTTAATTAATTAAATATTGTTAATAAAAATTTAGTTAAATAATTTTAATGTACAAATTTAAAGTAATTAGATAAACTAATAAATTTGTATGGTTTAAAGACAATAATTTTTTTAATAATAGAAATTTTAATTAATTAAATATTGTTAATAAAAATTTAGTTAAATAATTTTAATGTACAAATTTAAAGTAATTAGATAAACTAATAAATTTGTATGGTTTAAAGACAATAATTTTTTTAATAATAGAAATTTTAATTAATTAAATATTGTTAATAAAAATTTAGTTAAATAATTTTAATGTACAAATTTAAAGTAATTAGATAAACTAATAAATTTGTATGGTTTAAAGACAATAATTTTTTTAATAATAGAAATTTTAATTAATTAAATATTGTTAATAAAAATTTAGTTAAATAATTTTAATGTACAAATTTAAAGTAATTAGATAAACTAATAAATTTGTATGGTTTAAAGACAATAATTTTTTTAATAATAGAAATTTTAATTAATTAAATATTGTTAATAAAAATTTAGTTAAATAATTTTAATGTACAAATTTAAAGTAATTAGATAAACTAATAAATTTGTATGGTTTAAAGACAATAATTTTTTTAATAATAGAAATTTTAATTAATTAAATATTGTTAATAAAAATTTAGTTAAATAATTTTAATGTACAAATTTAAAGTAATTAGATAAACTAATAAATTTGTATGGTTTAAAGACAATAATTTTTTTAATAATAGAAATTTTAATTAATTAAATATTGTTAATAAAAATTTAGTTAAATAATTTTAATGTACAAATTTAAAGTAATTAGATAAACTAATAAATTTGTATGGTTTAAAGACAATAATTTTTTTAATAATAGAAATTTTAATTAATTAAATATTGTTAATAAAAATTTAGTTAAATAATTTTAATGTACAAATTTAAAGTAATTAGATAAACTAATAAATTTGTATGGTTTAAAGACAATAATTTTTTTAATAATAGAAATTTTAATTAATTAAATATTGTTAATAAAAATTTAGTTAAATAATTTTAATGTACAAATTTAAAGTAATTAGATAAACTAATAAATTTGTATGGTTTAAAGACAATAATTTTTTTAATAATAGAAATTTTAATTAATTAAATATTGTTAATAAAAATTTAGTTAAATAATTTTAATGTACAAATTTAAAGTAATTAGATAAACTAATAAATTTGTATGGTTTAAAGACAATAATTTTTTTAATAATAGAAATTTTAATTAATTAAATATTGTTAATAAAAATTTAGTTAAATAATTTTAATGTACAAATTTAAAGTAATTAGATAAACTAATAAATTTGTATGGTTTAAAGACAATAATTTTTTTAATAATAGAAATTTTAATTAATTAAATATTGTTAATAAAAATTTAGTTAAATAATTTTAATGTACAAATTTAAAGTAATTAGATAAACTAATAAATTTGTATGGTTTAAAGACAATAATTTTTTTAATAATAGAAATTTTAATTAATTAAATATTGTTAATAAAAATTTAGTTAAATAATTTTAATGTACAAATTTAAAGTAATTAGATAAACTAATAAATTTGTATGGTTTAAAGACAATAATTTTTTTAATAATAGAAATTTTAATTAATTAAATATTGTTAATAAAAATTTAGTTAAATAATTTTAATGTACAAATTTAAAGTAATTAGATAAACTAATAAATTTGTATGGTTTAAAGACAATAATTTTTTTAATAATAGAAATTTTAATTAATTAAATATTGTTAATAAAAATTTAGTTAAATAATTTTAATGTACAAATTTAAAGTAATTAGATAAACTAATAAATTTGTATGGTTTAAAGACAATAATTTTTTTAATAATAGAAATTTTAATTAATTAAATATTGTTAATAAAAATTTAGTTAAATAATTTTAATGTACAAATTTAAAGTAATTAGATAAACTAATAAATTTGTATGGTTTAAAGACAATAATTTTTTTAATAATAGAAATTTTAATTAATTAAATATTGTTAATAAAAATTTAGTTAAATAATTTTAATGTACAAATTTAAAGTAATTAGATAAACTAATAAATTTGTATGGTTTAAAGACAATAATTTTTTTAATAATAGAAATTTTAATTAATTAAATATTGTTAATAAAAATTTAGTTAAATAATTTTAATGTACAAATTTAAAGTAATTAGATAAACTAATAAATTTGTATGGTTTAAAGACAATAATTTTTTTAATAATAGAAATTTTAATTAATTAAATATTGTTAATAAAAATTTAGTTAAATAATTTTAATGTACAAATTTAAAGTAATTAGATAAACTAATAAATTTGTATGGTTTAAAGACAATAATTTTTTTAATAATAGAAATTTTAATTAATTAAATATTGTTAATAAAAATTTAGTTAAATAATTTTAATGTACAAATTTAAAGTAATTAGATAAACTAATAAATTTGTATGGTTTAAAGACAATAATTTTTTTAATAATAGAAATTTTAATTAATTAAATATTGTTAATAAAAATTTAGTTAAATAATTTTAATGTACAAATTTAAAGTAATTAGATAAACTAATAAATTTGTATGGTTTAAAGACAATAATTTTTTTAATAATAGAAATTTTAATTAATTAAATATTGTTAATAAAAATTTAGTTAAATAATTTTAATGTACAAATTTAAAGTAATTAGATAAACTAATAAATTTGTATGGTTTAAAGACAATAATTTTTTTAATAATAGAAATTTTAATTAATTAAATATTGTTAATAAAAATTTAGTTAAATAATTTTAATGTACAAATTTAAAGTAATTAGATAAACTAATAAATTTGTATGGTTTAAAGACAATAATTTTTTTAATAATAGAAATTTTAATTAATTAAATATTGTTAATAAAAATTTAGTTAAATAATTTTAATGTACAAATTTAAAGTAATTAGATAAACTAATAAATTTGTATGGTTTAAAGACAATAATTTTTTTAATAATAGAAATTTTAATTAATTAAATATTGTTAATAAAAATTTAGTTAAATAATTTTAATGTACAAATTTAAAGTAATTAGATAAACTAATAAATTTGTATGGTTTAAAGACAATAATTTTTTTAATAATAGAAATTTTAATTAATTAAATATTGTTAATAAAAATTTAGTTAAATAATTTTAATGTACAAATTTAAAGTAATTAGATAAACTAATAAATTTGTATGGTTTAAAGACAATAATTTTTTTAATAATAGAAATTTTAATTAATTAAATATTGTTAATAAAAATTTAGTTAAATAATTTTAATGTACAAATTTAAAGTAATTAGATAAACTAATAAATTTGTATGGTTTAAAGACAATAATTTTTTTAATAATAGAAATTTTAATTAATTAAATATTGTTAATAAAAATTTAGTTAAATAATTTTAATGTACAAATTTAAAGTAATTAGATAAACTAATAAATTTGTATGGTTTAAAGACAATAATTTTTTTAATAATAGAAATTTTAATTAATTAAATATTGTTAATAAAAATTTAGTTAAATAATTTTAATGTACAAATTTAAAGTAATTAGATAAACTAATAAATTTGTATGGTTTAAAGACAATAATTTTTTTAATAATAGAAATTTTAATTAATTAAATATTGTTAATAAAAATTTAGTTAAATAATTTTAATGTACAAATTTAAAGTAATTAGATAAACTAATAAATTTGTATGGTTTAAAGACAATAATTTTTTTAATAATAGAAATTTTAATTAATTAAATATTGTTAATAAAAATTTAGTTAAATAATTTTAATGTACAAATTTAAAGTAATTAGATAAACTAATAAATTTGTATGGTTTAAAGACAATAATTTTTTTAATAATAGAAATTTTAATTAATTAAATATTGTTAATAAAAATTTAGTTAAATAATTTTAATGTACAAATTTAAAGTAATTAGATAAACTAATAAATTTGTATGGTTTAAAGACAATAATTTTTTTAATAATAGAAATTTTAATTAATTAAATATTGTTAATAAAAATTTAGTTAAATAATTTTAATGTACAAATTTAAAGTAATTAGATAAACTAATAAATTTGTATGGTTTAAAGACAATAATTTTTTTAATAATAGAAATTTTAATTAATTAAATATTGTTAATAAAAATTTAGTTAAATAATTTTAATGTACAAATTTAAAGTAATTAGATAAACTAATAAATTTGTATGGTTTAAAGACAATAATTTTTTTAATAATAGAAATTTTAATTAATTAAATATTGTTAATAAAAATTTAGTTAAATAATTTTAATGTACAAATTTAAAGTAATTAGATAAACTAATAAATTTGTATGGTTTAAAGACAATAATTTTTTTAATAATAGAAATTTTAATTAATTAAATATTGTTAATAAAAATTTAGTTAAATAATTTTAATGTACAAATTTAAAGTAATTAGATAAACTAATAAATTTGTATGGTTTAAAGACAATAATTTTTTTAATAATAGAAATTTTAATTAATTAAATATTGTTAATAAAAATTTAGTTAAATAATTTTAATGTACAAATTTAAAGTAATTAGATAAACTAATAAATTTGTATGGTTTAAAGACAATAATTTTTTTAATAATAGAAATTTTAATTAATTAAATATTGTTAATAAAAATTTAGTTAAATAATTTTAATGTACAAATTTAAAGTAATTAGATAAACTAATAAATTTGTATGGTTTAAAGACAATAATTTTTTTAATAATAGAAATTTTAATTAATTAAATATTGTTAATAAAAATTTAGTTAAATAATTTTAATGTACAAATTTAAAGTAATTAGATAAACTAATAAATTTGTATGGTTTAAAGACAATAATTTTTTTAATAATAGAAATTTTAATTAATTAAATATTGTTAATAAAAATTTAGTTAAATAATTTTAATGTACAAATTTAAAGTAATTAGATAAACTAATAAATTTGTATGGTTTAAAGACAATAATTTTTTTAATAATAGAAATTTTAATTAATTAAATATTGTTAATAAAAATTTAGTTAAATAATTTTAATGTACAAATTTAAAGTAATTAGATAAACTAATAAATTTGTATGGTTTAAAGACAATAATTTTTTTAATAATAGAAATTTTAATTAATTAAATATTGTTAATAAAAATTTAGTTAAATAATTTTAATGTACAAATTTAAATCAATGAAAAATTACTTTATAAAATATTATTTAATAATTTATAATTATTATTTATAAAATTAAAATTAATTATTTAAAAATTAAAAAATTTAATTTAAGTTTAGAAATTAATTATAAATTTTTTATATATATATATATATATATGTATATATATATATTTGTATAAATTTAATTTAAATAATTAATAATAATTTTAATATAAAATATTAATGATTAAAGAAATTTATAATTAGAATATTTTTTATTATAATAATTAAAATTGTGCCAGCAATTGCGGTTAAACAATTGTTATAAATTAATTAAGCAAATTATAATTAATTAATTAATTAATTAATTATAATAAATAATTTTTAGTGAAATATGATTATTTTAAAAGATTAATAATTTTTGAATTTAAAATTGAGAAGATTTTTAATAAACTAGGATTAGATACCCTATTATTATTATATAAATTTATTTAATTTATTTAGGTATTAATTGTTTGATCACTAAACTTAAAGAATTTGGCAGTATTTTAATCTATTTAGAGGAATTTATTTTTAATTGATAATCCACGATAAGATAAATTTAAATTTTAAGTTTATATATTTCCGTAAAAAAAATTTTTTTTAATTATTTTTTTAAATTTATAATATTATATATATATATAAATATTTCAGGTCAAAATGTAGCTTTATTTAAAATAAAATGAATTATAATAATTTATTAGTTGATATAATCAATAATTAATATTTTTTATTAATAAGATTTAAATGTAAATTTAATTGATTAATTAGATTGATTAAAGGTTTAGAATATGTACATATTGCCCGTCATTTTCATATAAAATGAAACAAGTCGTAACAAAGTAAAGGTATTGGAAATTGTTTTTAGATATTATAAATTTTAGTTTAAAAAAAATATATTATTTACATTAATAAGTTATAATTTTATAAATTTAATATAAATAATTTAAATATATATATATATATATATATATATATATATATATATATGAGTGTATTTTGTTTTAAGAAAAAAAAAGTTTAATTATATAAAAAAAAATAATTTTAAGAGTTAAATAATAATAATTTTAGTATAATGAAGAAAAAAAAATTATATTTTTAGTAAAGTAATTGAAATTAAAATTAAATTAAAATTTATATAATTAAAATAAAAATTAGTTTTTTATACCTTTTGCATCAGGGTTGATTAAAAATTTAAGTTTTATATAAATTAATTCTCGAATTAATAAGATTTATTTAATTAATTTAATTAATGTAAAATAATTATTAATAATAATTAAATAGGAAAGAAATTTTATTCATTTATTAAGATATCTAGTTGTTTAATAAATGAATTAAATTCATTTTTTATAAAAAATTTATTTAAGTTTTTATTATAGATTTTTATAATTATAAAAAAATTTAGGGATTAACTATAATTTTATATTAAAATATACATATATATATATATATATATATAAATATATAAATGAAATTTTTTTTTATTAGTAAAAATGTGATAATTTATAAATTTTATTAAAAATTAACTGATTTAGTTTAATTTTTTATTAAATTAGGTTTTTAAATTTAAAAAAAATTAAGATAATGATTAAATTAGTATATTATAAATATAATTTTAATATAAAATTAAAATAAATTAAATTTAAGGAATTAGGCAATTTTTATTTGAATTGATAATAAAGTTCACCTGTTTATCAAAAACATGGCTTTAGGATTATAATTTTAAGTCGGGTCTGCTCAATGATTATTTAATTTAATAGCTGCAGTATATTGACTGTACAAAGGTAGCATAATAAATAGTTTTTTAATTAAAAGCTAGAATGAAAGATTTAATGAAATTTTAACTGTCTCAGATTTATTAATAAAACTTTTTTTATTAATTAAAAAATTAATATGAATTTAAAAGACGAGAAGACCCTATAGATTTTAATTAATATATATAATTTTATTAGATAATTTATTTTAATTATTATAAATAAATATTAATTTAATTGGGGAGATTTTTAAATTAATTTAACTTTAATTTAATTTAAACATTAATTTATGGTTATTTGATCTTGAATTTTAGGTTATAAGAATAAAATACCTTAGGGATAACAGCGTAATATTATTGGAAAGGTCATATTTATAGTAATGATTGCGACCTCGATGTTGAATTAAGATAAAATTTAAATGGAGAAGTTTAAAATTTTTGGTCTGTTCGACCATTAAAATCTTACATGATTTGAGTTCAGACCGGCGTGAGCCAGGTTGGTTTTTATCTTTAAAATAAATTAATTATTTTGTACGAAAGGACTAATAATTATAAATAATTTATTTATTAGAATAATTTAAATGTAATTATCTTGGCAGATTAGTGCGATAAATTTAGAATTTATATATGTAATATATTATATTATGGATAATTATAAAACAAATTGTTTTTTATTGTTTATTATTATTAATAATAATAATTTTAGTAGGAATTATTTTAATATTATGTGTAGCTTTTTTAACATTAATAGAGCGTAAAGTATTAGGATTTATTCAAATTCGTAAAGGTCCTAATAAATTGGGTATAATTGGGATTTTTCAACCTTTTAGAGATGCTATTAAATTGTTATCTAAAGAGGATTATATTATATTAAAATTAAATTATTTATATTATTATTTAACTCCTGTTTTTAGATTAATATTAATTTTAATAATATGATTAATTTATCCATATTTTACAAATATATTAATAATAAATTTGGGTATGATTTATTTAATATGTTGTTTGGGTATAAATAGATATATAATATTAATTTCAGGTTGATCTTCTAATTCAGTTTATTCTATATTAGGGTCTATACGGTCTTTAGCTCAATCTATTTCTTATGAAGTAAGGTTAGTTATTATTTTAATTAGGTCAATTTTATTAATTGATAGATTTATAATTAATAAATTGATTAATTTTCAATTAAATAGATGAATATTAGTTTATATATGACCTATTAGGTTAATATTTTTATTTAGAATAATAGCTGAACTTAATCGAACTCCTTTTGATTTTTCTGAGGGGGAATCAGAGTTGGTTTCAGGGTTTAATGTTGAATATAGGGGGGGGGGATTCGTTTTAATTTTTTTATCTGAGTATGCAAGTATTATATTTATAAGATTAATATTTTCTTTATTATATATAGGGGGTGATTATATGAGAGTTTTATTTTATATAAAAATTTTAGGGTTAGTATTTTTAATTGTTTGAGTACGAGGGTCTTTACCTCGATTTCGATATGATTTATTAATATATATATGTTGATTAATAATTTTACCTTTTTCTTTAAATTATTTATTTTATATAATAATATTTAAATGGTTGGTTTAATAAGTAAAGATAATAGAATATTATTTCTATTTTATGTTTTCAAGACATATACTTATTCAAGTTCATTATCTAAAAGTTAATTTTATCTCAAATTTTTATTAAAAGAGGATTTATAAAATAATAAATAAAATAATTGATTGATATAATTTGGCTAGTTTCAATAAATGGAGATTCAACGGGGCATTTGCCTAATCATGTTAAAATAATAAAAATATTAAAAAATACTCAGAATAAGATTTGATTAATTGGGTAAAATTTTAAACCCTGGGTTTTATTAAAAGAAAAAAAAGGCATAATTATTAAAATCAAAATTGATATTAATAAGGCTAAAACTCCTCCTAATTTATTTGGAATTGAGCGGAGAATAGTATAAGCAAATAAAAAATATCATTCTGGTTGGATATGAATGGGTGTATTTATTGGGGAGGCTAAAATAAAATTTTCTGGGTCTCTTAATAGGAAGGGAGTTAGGAATATTATTATCATTAGTATAAATATTATTAATAAGAATCCTAAAATATCTTTTAGTGAAAAATATGAGTGGAATATAATTATATATATATTTCTATTGGTTCCTAGAGGATTGTTAGAACCTGTTTTATGGATAAATAGGAGATGAATTATTACTAATGCAATAATTAAAAATGGTAAAATGAAATGTAGAGTAAAAAATCGGTTTAATGTTGGGTTATTAACTGAAAAGCCTCCTCAAATTCATTCAGTTATTTGAGTTCCAATATAAGGAATTGTTGAGATTAGGTTTGTAATTACTGTGGCTCCTCAAAATGATATTTGTCCTCAGGGTAATACGTATCCTATAAATGCTGTCGCTATAGTTATAATAAAGATGATTGTTCCAATTATTCAAGGTTCAATAAGATTGTATGAATTATAATAAATTCCTCGTCCAATGTGAATAAATAAACATATAAAAAAGAAAGAGGCTCCGTTTATATGCATTAATCGTATTAACCAACCTAAGTTTACATTTTGAATAATATGAATTAATCTATTAAATGCTATAGAAGAATTGGCACAATAATGTATAGAAATTATAATTCCAGATAGGATTTGTAATATTAGACATAATCCAAGTAAAGAGCCAAAATTTCATCAAATTGAAATATTAATTGGAGTTGGTAATGTAATTAAAGAATTATTTATAATTTTAAGAATTTGATTAGTTTTTATTAAAGATTTAAACATTTTATAAAAAAAGTTGACGGATGGGGGATTTTAATTTATAGCAAATATTTATAATACAAGCTATTGAATAAAATAGGTAATTTATGATAAATAAGGAGTTTATTAAATAATAATTAAAATATAATTTAGAAAAGTTTAATGAATAGTTTGTATGGAAATTATTTTCTCATAAATAAGAGTTAAAAAATATTATATTTATTATAATTATTATAATTAGAATTAAAGGAATTATTTTTATAATGATTATAATTAAAAGTTTAAAATTTAATGAAAATAGTTTATTATTAGATAGTCTAGTAATATATAAGAAAATAATTATTAAACCCCCAATTATAATTAAAAATAAAAGGTATGGTCCTCAGTTATTTGAAGATAAATTTAATTTTAAAGAAATTAGTAGGGTTAAAAAAATTAATAATAAAGTTAAAGTAATTGGATGAAATTTATTATTTTTTGATGGAATTGATAAAATTATAATTATTATTATATTAAAAAAAATTGGTGTATAGTTAAAAAAAAATATTAATGATTTAGTCATTATTAGTTTTAATATTAGGTTAGCTTTAAAATTTATTTAATTTTAATTTACAAAATTAATGTTTTTTTTAAACTATAAAGCTTAAAGTGGTATTATTTTCAAAAAATAGTTTAAGAAAAACATTAATTTTGGAGATTAAGATTATAAGTTATTATTTTTTTGAAGTTAATTGTTAGCTTATGAATAATTTTGATTATTATTTTTCATTTTATATATTTATTATTTCTTGTTTTATATTTTCTTTTTATTTTAAATATTTATTATTAATAATTATTAGGCTTGAATTTTTAATAATTTTTGTATTATATAATATATTTTTAATTATAATATTATTAGAGATAGATTTATTTATAGTTATTATATTTATAACATTAGGG
>CAWWDW010000344.1:10000-13144 GCA_963942595.1 Cylloceria caligata | reverse complement strand
CTGGCACAAAACCCTCGCAGCGGCTCGAGATACTCAGGCAGCAAGTATTGGACTATCAAAAATACGAAGAAGAGCACATTACAACGATCAGGAAGGTACTTGCTCCATTGATAAGACTTTGTAGGAAACACGCCAACACAAAGTCAGAAATTAAGGAAGGCATCGAGCAAATCGAAGAAGCCTTACAAAAGAGTGAAAGAAGCAGATCCGTATGGAAAGACGCGAGTCAAACGTATAAAACACTGCTGTCAGTCACCAGGATAAAAGAGACTCGCAGGGAAACGACACCTCGCGCTACACCAAAAATAGCACGTTCAAATCCCACGGCAGCAAATAAACGGAAACGGGCTGACCGAGAAACCCCAAGCCCACAGGAGTCTAACGCACCGCGGAACTTTAGGCAAAGGAAAAATGACGAAGAAGAGACCTGGACCACGGTCACAAAGCGACCGCCCAGAAAGCCTCTTAAGGCAAATAGTATGGGACAAACAGCTAGCACAGCTGATACACCCGGAGTAACCGCGGCCATAAAAATCAGGAAGTTTCCGAAGGTGCTGCCAGAAGCCGTTCGAATCAAACTTGCTGACGGGGAAAAATATGCTGACGTCCTGAAAGCGATTAAGAGTAAAGTAGATCCCTCAGAGTGTGGAGTCCATGTCAGGGCGATTAGGGAGACGGAAGCTGGCGACGTTCTCGTTGAACTGGGTGCCGTGACTGGAGACAGAACCAGGTTTGGTGAAGAACTCCAAGCGGCCGTTGGGAATACAGGAAGGGTCCAGAGACTCATCCCAAGAACGGAGATACAAATTAGAGACATTGACGCTGCCACCAACGAAGCGGACATAGAAAATGCTCTAATCGCCGTGCTTGCCGACAACAACGGCGCCGAAATGAGCATAAGGCTACAAAAGAAGACCCTTCGTGGCAATAGAGTAGCTTATGTCCAGATGGAGGCCCAAGCAGCAAGGAAACTACACAGGGCGGGGCACGTGAAAATCGGCTGGGTGAACTGTCGCGTGAGACTTAACCAGCAAGTTACCAGGTGCTATAGATGCAATGGATTTGGTCACCGTGCCAATGACTGTAAAGGTGCTGATCGGACCGCGTTATGCTGGAGGTGCGGCGATCCCGAGCACAAAGCCTCCGCGTGCCAGAATAAACCACGTTGTTTCCAGTGCCAAGATCTGGGGAGCGGGACTCCGAATAACCATGTACCCGGGTCCAGCAGGTGTAGTGCTTTCTCAGCGGCAGCTAACTCAGCTAAAACGCGATGGCGGTGATTCTGCAGGGTAACCTCGGACGATCTCTGCTCGCGCAAGAGCTCTTGAAGCAAATCGCCTCTGAGCACGAGGCAGACCTACTACTTCTGTCTGAACAGCACGTCAATTGGGAAATACAGAACTGGTATATGCTGCAATCTGGGTGCGTAAACCAAGCAAGCTACCAGTCGTCGACTACGGCACTGGTATGGGATTTGTCTGGGTTAAAACGCCCGACATCACGTTCGTTAGTTGTTACTTCTCGCCAAACATCCAAATCGGAACATATTGGGAAAGACTCAACAGCCTAGAAGACGCAATTGTAGACATGGAAGGAGAGCTGATTGTTGCTGGTGACTTTAACGCAAAGGCGATTGATTGGGGCATGCAATGGACGAATACCAGGGGCAAAGGCCTTGTTGAGATAGCAGCGAGAATGGATCTCGTGATTTTAAATTCAGGGACAACGACGACGTTCCGAAGAGCAGGAACTCGTGGCTCGATTATAGACGTTACTATGGCTACTCCAAGAACCACGGCTGCAATAACCGAGTGGACAGTACTGGAAGAACTAACGGGAAGCGACCATCAGTACATAAGGATCAAAACAGGCCGAAGGGACGGATTCGCGAGTAAGCAGAAACCTGTTCGAAAAGGGTGGAATGCTGCAAAACTGGATCGGTCTCTCTTAAGCGCAAAACTCCGCAATTGTCAGGCACTTCTTCAGGAAGGTGACCTGACAACGGTTAACAGAGATGACGCCGAGGAGCTAGTGAACCGTACGATGCAACTCATCGTCAAAGCATGCGATGCATCGATGCCTGCACGAGCCTGCAACAAGCACCGAGCTCCTGTATACTGGTGGACAGAGCAAATAGCGGAACTGCGAAAAGAGTGTCTCCGTCTCAGACGGAAATCACAGAGGCGCAGACTAATTCAAAACGCTCAAGCCGCCCTAAACCTATATAAAGCCGCTAAGAAGAACCTCAGGGAAGCTATCAAAAAAAGCAAAGTCCGATGCTGGAGGCTGTTGTGCACGGAGGTGAATGAAGATACGTGGGGGCTGGGATACAAAGTGGTCACGAAGAAGATAGGCGTATGCGGGCCAGTAAGCCCTAAGGACCCCGCGACAATGGAGGAAATCATAACTACTCTTTTCCCCGAGCACTCGGAAAGAGAACACGTAGAGATACTGGTCGAAGAAGAAATACCTCCTTTTACTGTTCCCGAACTTGTCGCGGTAATGAGTACCCTAGCGAATCGAAAGGCCCCAGGACCCGACGGTGTGCCTATCGAGATTTTCAAAGCCATTGCGGAGGAATTTCCTTTCCTACTGCTAAATATGTACAACGCCTGCCTGAAGGCGGGGATTTTTAGCACAAAGTGGAAAAAACAAAGGCTGGTCCTTCTCGATAAGGGTAAAGGGCCACCAGTCACGCCGTCGTCTTTCCGACCGTTATGTATGCTCGACAATGCGGGCAAGATCTATGAAAAGCTCCTGCGCACCAGAGTACGCAGAGCCGTCGATGCCGCCGGGGGCTTGGCGGACAGTCAACATGGCTTCCGTGAAGGCAGATCGACCATAGGGGCAATACATGAAGTCATCGAGGTGGCAAAACGGGCCTGGCAGGGGTCTCAGAGGTCCAAAAGTGTCTGTGTCCTCGTGACCCTAGACGTCAGAAATGCCTTTAATTCGGCAAAATGGGTTGACATACTCACAGCCCTGGGTGAATTACGAATGCCAGCGTACATTATGAGAGTGATGAATGACTACCTTCATGACCGCGAACTTCTGTACGACACGACGGAAGGTCAGCATAGCCGGAGAATCACATCTGGTGTTGCGCAAGGCTCAGTACTAGGACCAGATTTATGGAACATCAAT
>CAWWDW010000344.1:0-5000 GCA_963942595.1 Cylloceria caligata | reverse complement strand
ACACTCGCCGAAGACCACATACCTGGATCGGGAGGATGCGTCATATACCGGAATGCGCTGAAAGGAGCAGTTAAGAACCAGCGATGACGACCATCCTACAATGCAATCTCAGTGGGGGTTGGACTGCTCAGGCCCTGCTGCACCAGCACGTCTACGAAAGCGCCATCGATATCTGCGCCATATCGGAGCAGCATTCGAATGCGCCAACGGCCTCCTGGTTTTCGGATACGACGGGCACAGCAGCTATCTGGGCAGCCAGCCCAAGCCAGCACACCTACATCAGCGGCAGCAGCGACGGCATTGTATGGGTGAAGTTTCGCGACTTCACCCTGTTGAGCTGCTATTTCTCTCCCAACCGTGGTATCTCTACATTCCGGAGCCAACTGAACAACCTTGAGGATACTCTGCGACAAATCGACGGGGAAATCATCCTGACTGGCGACTTTAACGCGAAGTCGACGGAATGGGGCATGAGCTGGAGCGACAGTCGAGGGAATGAGCTGGCGGACATGGCCGCCCGACTTGACATGGTCGTCCTAAACGAGGGTGGCGTATCAACTTTTAGGAGGCCGGGCTACCGCGAAACGATAATTGACGTTACTCTCGCTACGCCGAATTTAGCTGCCGGCGTGCTAGATTGGAAGGTCCTGGAAGATTATAACGCCAGTGACCACCAATACATACAGTTCTCGACTAGCAGTGCACCAACCCGCGACACGAGCCATAGGGATAGGCGCCAGCGCTGGAATGACAGGAAGTTGGATGAACCAAAGCCCATCAACTGCCTGAAAAACCGGCTGAGGCCGCCCACCAGCGAAGTAGCCACCGAAAGAACGGACGCAGAACACATCGTAGATCAGACAATGACTGCCATCGCGGACGCCTGCGACGCGTCGATGCCCGTAAGAAGCACCAGAGGGAACAGACGCCCCAACTACTGGTGGAACGAGGAGATCTGCAAGCTGCGAAAAAAGTGCCTGGCGTTGCGGCGCAAGTCCGTAAGGGCAAACCGCGGGCGACAAACCAGACAAGAGAACATTTTCTCCACCGAGCTTGACAGGGCCAAAAAATCGCTAAAGCGCGCCATCAAGAAAAGCAAAAGCCAGAGCTGGAGGAAACTATGCGCCGAGCTGGACGAGGATCCGTGGGGGAAGGCGTATCAGATAGCGGTCAAAGGACTGGGTAAGCGAGAGCGAGTGCCCCTCATGGAACCATCTGTCATAGAGACGATCATAGGCGACCTTTTTCCACGACACCCGCGGAGAAAACCTAGGATAAACCGGACAGTCGCCCTAGTAGCGCCTTTCACTACAACGGAGCTACAAGACGCCGCAAAGACCCTGAAGTCGGGTAAAGCCCCTGGACCGGACGGCGTTCCCGTCAGCGTCATCAAGGCCATAGCAAGGGAATACCCCGAAGTACTCCTGGCTATGTACAACGCCTGCCTGGTGACGGGCACCTTTAGTCGACGATGGAAGCGTCAGCGACTGGTGCTACTAGATAAGGGAAAGGGTCCACCAGTAACGTCATCCTCGTACAGGCCACTCTGCCTGCTCGATGTTGCGGGGAAATTGATGGAAAAGCTGATCAAGACGCGCCTGACAATTAACATAGAAAACGCCGGAGGACTCTCGACTAATCAGCACGGCTTCCGGAAGAAACGATCGACAATTACAGCCATCAGCCAGGCCCTTGCCATCGTGGAGCGGGCATGGTCGGGGAACCACCGATCCCGTAAGGCGTGCATCCTCCTTACATTCGACGTAAAAAACGCGTTTAACTCAGTTGGCTGGGAGGACATACTCGACGTGCTGAAGATGGACTTCAACGTAGAACAGTACGTCCTTAACATTGCGGACGACTACTTTCGAGAACGGACACTAGAATACAAAACTACCGAGGGCATCCGTGTCACAGAGGTCACGGCCGGAGTCCCTCAAGGGTCCGTTCTCGGTCCAGACTTCTGGAACGCGCGTTATGATGACCTCCTCGCCACGGAGTTCATGCGCGATACCCACCTGGTCGGGTACGCTGATGACATCGCCGGGATCGTTATCGCGGACAGTACTGAGGACGCGCGCCGAAAAATAGAACACCTGGTGCGGAGATTGCGCGGCTGGTTGAACAAACACGGACTAGAGCTGGCTGCCAGTAAAACGGAGATGGTGATCCTCACAAGGCAGCGATGGTTTGAAAAGCCTTTCACCGTAGACGTCGGCGGAGCGCTCGTCGAAGCCAGGAGATCAGTCCGATACCTCGGGCTCAATCTGGACGAAAAGCTCACCTTCTGGGATCACCTGACAAAAACAGCCGACAAGGCCAACGGCACTGTAGCCAAGCTGTCAAGGATCATGCTGAATGTTGCCGGCCCTCGTTACGCGAAAAGGCGGTTACTGATGAGCACGGTCAACTCGATCATGCTTTATGGAGCGGAATTCTGGGGAGAACAGCTCGTCCACCAAAAATATCGGCGCAAACTCGCATCGGTGCAGAGGCGGGCCGCACTCCGAGTCGCATGCGCCTATCACACGGTATCGGAGGCCGCGATACTAGTTATCGCGAAGGCTCCCCCGATCGACCTAATGGCGCAACAGCGGAGACGGCTACACCGACTGCGCAAAGCAGACGCCTTGAACGAGGAAGCAAGAAGCGGCGAACAACGAAGAACCATCGAAAACTGGCAGCATAGGTGGGAAAACTGTAATACCGGAAGGTGGACAGCCAGGCTCATACCCGACATAAAGGAGTGGGTTGAGTGCGAGCACGCAGAAACCAACTTCTATCTCACGCAACTCCTCACAGGACACGGGACGTTTAACGCGTATCTCCACCGAAGGGGCCTACGCGTTAGCCCCCTGTGTATCTACTGCACCAACGAGATCGACGACGCCCGACACACGTTCTTCGATTGCACCAGGTGGACGGAGATGCGAAGAATAGCAGCGGAGATCATCGGCGACACACTACGACTAGAAAGCGTGATCCCTCAGATGCTGAGCGATCCGGCAAAGTGGGAGGCCATCATGAGATTTGCTGAAGACCTGCTGAAAACAAAAAGGCAAGAACAGCAACACGAGTTAGGCGCTTAGTAGGGCACCAGGGGTTGGGCTGAAGTAATGCGAAAGCGGTTTCCAGTCCAACCGCCTCCACCACGGTGGAGGTAAGAAGAGGAGGTGGTTTTAGTGGGTAGGGTCATGCATAACATCCAAACATGGCGAGCCCCACACTCTGTGCGTAAATGCATTTCCACCTCCTCATTAATAAAAAAAAAAAAAAAAAAAAAAACTACTACGACTACTACTACTACTACTACTACTACTACTACTACTACTACTACTACTTCTACTCCACGGGGTGAGGCTGAAACATCTACGTGGCGCGTTCGCGGGTGGTGGATGCGGGGACGCTCTCTCGATATCTCTACGGATCCCCAGTACCGGCGTCGATATTGAGTGAGACAGCGGGCTCCCAGATGCCGTCAGCATACGACCGCAGTGACTCAAGGGTAGCAGGCTTGGCCTTTCAAACATTAAATGCTACAAGAAGCAGCAGCAACAGTGCACACAAGGTGGACCCCACGATCCGGTCACCGTGCAGCCCAGAAACGGAACGACTGGCACTGGTGAATAGCTGCAACAACCTGGAGAACGAGTTCGATAGGCAGCTTCAGATCCTTCAAAAGGAAATCGGGAAGCTCACGGAACGCGCCCGACTGAGGCCAAACCTTGACAGGTTCGTAAAGGACGGACTGGATTTAGTAAACCTCAAAATCCACGCAACCGTGAAAATGAGGGCCAGAATCAAGCACTCCCTTGAAGCGTTAGACAATGCACAGGTGAACTGCAGTGCAAACGGCAGTCTTTCCACGGCCCAAAACGATCGCCCACCGCCGCGGTCGATGCCGAGCTTAAACAGCGGAACAAAAAGACCAGCAAATCGCGCACTGAGTCCGGATAATGGGGTGGGCCTACGTCCTAAAAAATAGCATCAAGCAGAACTAGAAGAGGTTTGGACAGAAGTAACAAAACGAACGCGGAAAACCTCAAAACACCGCCAAAAAGCAGAAAGGACTCAACACCCAACGCGGAAGCAACTAAAGACTTGAGAGAGCTGAGAAAGATGGCCCGCGGAAAAAGAGGACGCGTAAGACTCGCCCAGACGCCATCGTCATTAAGCCAGGAGAGGGTAAAAAATACGCAGATGTCCTGAAAATAATACGTACAGACGTGAAACCGGAGTGCATGGGCGTACAGGTGAGATGTATTCGGGCAACAAGGACTGGGAATGTACTAGTGGATATACGAGCATCCCCTGAAGACCAGTCGAAGTTTGGTGAGACGATTCAAAAAGCTGTCGGTACCACTGGAAGTGTAAGGCAACTTGTGCCCCGGGCAAGCGTCGAAATACGCGACAACGATGAGGTAACAGAGGAGGAGGAAGTGAGTTGCGCTCTGCAATCCTTCTTCAAGGATGATAATTGCGGAATTGAGAGGATCTGCCTATCCAAAGGGACTCTCCGAGGGAACAAACTGGCGATCGTCGATATGAGTGCAACGGCGGCTCGAAAACTCGTAGACGCGGCGCATATCAAGATAAGCTGTGTGAACGCGGTGCTTCCATTGCCAAGGCTTCGGCCACTATGCCGTAGACTGTAAAGAAGCTGATTGGAGCAACCTCTGTCGGAAGTGTGGTGAAGAAGGCCATAAAGCTAGCCAGTGTAGTGGAAAGGCTCTGCCATATTCACGAGATGCAGGCGGATGAACGACGTCTCGACCACGTCCCGGGATCCTCGCAGTACGAGAGTTACAAGGAGGCCTGCCGAAATAAACGAAGATAATGGCGACCTTTCTACACGCTAACATGAGCAGGAGCCGACTAGCACAAGATGTGCTTAAGCAAATGGTAGTAGAGCATAACGTGGACATTCTGATAATATCCGAGCAGTACCACAAGAATGCAGGGCGCAATTGGTACACAGACAACACCGGCACTGCAGCGAT
>CAWWDW010000343.1:0-20926 GCA_963942595.1 Cylloceria caligata | reverse complement strand
CTAGAAAACGCGAGAAACCCATCGGACGACTTTGCCAAACTCCTGCGAGCGATACAGTTGCGACGCGAATTTATTAGCAATCCCGAGTTACTACACGAGCCTACACCTACATCATCCTCGACACCACAGCGGCGTCTTATTTTACCACGCGATAGGGATAGTAGCAGCAGCAACAGTAGCAACAACAACAACAACGAGGTCGAGACCGCACACTCAAACAGGGATTTAATGCTCACGGCTGAAAACGTTATCATCGAGGGCAGGAGGGAGATGAAGAAGAGGACGAACAAGAAACATCGCACAAGTAGAATATCGATCCCCCACACAGTTAGAAAAGAAAAAGAAAAAGAATCCATTTAACTGGTCATCGTTAAAATTATGAAAATTCTTCAAAAAATCTATTATGACACCGCTCATCCTGCCTCCTATTCTCGAGCAAAAAATTTGGCCCTGGTGGATCGAAGAGTAGCGCGAAAAAATGTTTTACCATGGCTCGAGACACAGGATTCATATAACATGCATCGTTTCGTGCGACGACGATTTCTCGCTCGTACGTACAACGTGAGTAATATAAACGATGTATGGGAGGCTGATTTAGCTGATCTTCGCTCGATAGCCACGTACAACAATGGGGACGCATATCTGCTTGTTGTTATCGACGTGTTAAGCAAATACGCGTGGGTCGAGGCTTTACGTGACAAAACGAGCGCAAACGTGGCCCGCGATCTCACACGCATACTCGCACGCAGTAACAATCGTCGCCCGCAGCAATTGCAAACTGATCGAGGCAAAGAATTTATCGGCGCTCCGTTTCAGCTAATTTTCAAGAAAAAGAATATCGATTTTCGCGCTGCTCGTAACCCTGATATAAAAGCCTCGATTGTTGAGCGCTTTAGTCGCACGATAAAAGAGCGACTGTAGCGTTAATTTACATACACGCGAAATAAGCGTTACATCGATGTTTTACAAAATTTTTTATATGCTTATAATCATACTAGACACAGCGGAACGCGTATTCCTCCGAGCGAGGTAACCCTCGAAAATGCCTATATAGCCCGAGAAAATTAAGCACGGCGCACAGTAGACGCAGAGCCCGAAATCGTGGCAGTAAATACAAATAACCTCCGATCGGAATGAAAATTGGTATGCAGGGGTTTTTAAGGTCGCTGATTACGAATCTGAAAACTAAATTATTGTAAACAAAATGGCCGATCCAATATGGCGGACATGGATGTTAAAAAGGTGTCCGATCTTGACAAAAATTGGTATATGCGGGTTTTTAGGGTCGCTTATTACGAATCCGAAAGCCAAATTATTGTAAACAAAATGGCCGATCCAATATGGCGGACATGAATGTTAAAAAGGTGTCCGATCTTGACAAAAACTGCTATATGTGGGTTTTGAGGGTCGCTCATTACGAATCCGAAAGCCAAATTATTGTAAACAAAATGGCTGATCCAATATGGCGGACAAGTATGTTAAAAAAAATTAAAAATTTTCAAAAAAACTCCCTCCTGCCGTACCACTCAAAAAAGGATGAAATAATTTACTTATTTAGTATGACGTTTTCGTATACAATGATATATAACTTGCATTAGTTATTTGAATTTTTATTATTATAATTGAATTGAACAAAATTGATATACGCGGGTTGTGAAAGTGACTGATTGCGAATCAGAAAGCCAAACAATTTCGAACAAAATGGCCGATCCAATATGGCGGACATAAATGGTAAAAAGGTGTCAGATCTTGAAGAAAATTGATATACGCGGGTTGTGAAAGTGACTGATTACGAATCAGAAAGCCAAACAATTTTGAACAAAATGGCCGATCCAATATGGCGGACATAGATGGAAAAAGGTGTCAGATCTTGACAAAAATTGGTATACGCGGGTTTTTAGGGTCACTGATCACGAATCCGACAGACAAATTATGGTACACAAAACGTATCCTGTTAAATGGATGAGATATAATATAAAATATAATAATCATAATAAAATAAACGTGAGCCGTGCCTTCTACGGAATTAATATTTTTATTTTCAAAATACATTATTCTCGAAATCGTGTAATCGAATTTAATTTTTAGTCGAATGGAACATCGGATTCGGAGTCGCCGTCGCCGTCGTCGATGTCGGAACCATCTACCGAGCTTGTATCGTCCACAAGACCCGATTCGATGTTATTTGTGACGAAACCTTGATGTGCTGCAGCATTGATAGTTGGAGCGAGCAGCATCGCGACAGCTTCCGATGACAAACTTTTTAGTGGTTTCTTCGGTAGTTGCCAGATGCTAGATATGTACGGGTCTAAAGAAATTAGCAGCCGGTGGAAAACATCTTGCATTGTTTTTATCCTGGAAGTTTTTCGCGAGAAGTTTTCTCGGTATCGTTTAATATCTTTATTTCGAGCTTCCTGAGCGTCTTCGGATAATTCGCCGATTGGTAAAAGCGCATGAGCTATTATCAGTGAACCGTGAATTAATAGCTTGTGTACCGAAGTAGGCATGTGGTACCAAGGGTATAATGCAACGATAGTTCTTGCCGTTTCAATAGTATACTGCTCAAATAGTTCACAATTTATCTTGTGGCCACACGAGATAACTTGTAGGATAACGTAGAAACGGTTAATTACTTTTTCGTTGACCCCGGTTATCAAAGCAGAAACCTTCCAATTCTCAAAAAATCGCCGAGCTGTGTTGCCATCATTGCTGCTGCCGTATCCAGGCTTCGGACGATCAATGCTTAGACCCAATTCGCTCTTGAATTCGCGTTGAATCCTCTTCTTGGTTTCTTCGGTAATTTTTTTTTCTTCGGAACTTCGTGCTTGCCATTTTTTAATGCCGAGTTTGTACGACAAATGTATGCAATACTCGAAGCACCGTATCCACACATGCAGTGTCGACAACCCGAACTTCAAATTCGTTTCAACGACCTCCTTTTGCAACATAACGTCGATGGCATTAAAATCTTTGCTGGTTGCTCCACACAAATAGCACCATTGAGCAGATTTCGTCGATGACACAGCATTGCAAACTTTACCATCTATCATGGTGAACGCCAACTTGTACGTTATGGAGATATCTTTTCCACTTACTACAGTTTGGAGTGGACTAAGCGACTTTATTTGTGCTTCGACAATTCCAACTTCATTTAGTGTGGACTCTGTATCTTCGTGCAGAAACTGTAGTCTAAGCGGCCTACAAAATCGTGGAGACGAGGGCCTAGGGTTCTTCTAAACCATGATTTCTGCTTTTGTTTGTTGATCAATGTAGATGAGTTGTAATGGCACAACCGAAGTAAAAAACACATGCGCATCTGATTTGCTATCATCAGTAAAAGTCTGCTTATATTCACTTTGCCCAGAGCTTCCATCGCAACCCCATTTGCAAATTAAATCCATATTACGAGCATTACCGTTAGTCAAGGTTTCGACGACTTCTGTTTGGACGAGTAAAATACGTTTAACTGTATGATCTAATAATGCCTGCAATTCGACTTCTGCACTCGTCTCTGTAATGGTAATTGCGTCAGACCGAGGATAACAACGCTTTTTTGCTTCCACCACTTTTTCGTAAGACGGATATAGACGACAGTTATGTGCCAACGATATTTTTCTCATCGTTAGGTAAGCTCCCTTTGACAATTTACATTCGATCAAAGCGGAAAGTGCAGCCTCTTCCGATAAAGAGGTTTCACCCGTTACTGCATAAGCTTTTCGATACTTAGAAGCTCTTAAAGGACTCGTCATTGTTACGTCCTTAACAACTTTCGAAGCGTCTAATTGTCCCGAAGCGCGAAGGCTCATTTGAGTAGCGTATGCTAATTCTTCCGGGGTTGAGGATTTACGAATATCTTCGGTCTTCTTTCGTTTTGACCTTTCACTTGCCGATGTAAACTCAAGGGACGGGCGGCCTCTTTTACTACCTGGGTCTTTCTCAACAGTGTCTGTAGGTACGGCAAAATATACCTGCCCGCAAAGCCATTTACTGTTTTTCTTGAAGAAAATGTCCGATGTTCTATTAGCTTCTTGCCACCTGGTTCTTATTTTATTAAACAGCATTGAAAAGGCGGTTCTCGAGTCCTCAGGCACCACAACTTTACGTCCACTTTTCTCGGAAATTTTAGTTTCCACGAAATTCAATAACGTAGCGAAATTATCGTTCAAATTATCCTTTATAATAAGATATAATTCTTTCCTCGTCAAATGTACTCCTTCGTAATGGGACCCTGTAATAAAGACATAAAATTGTATAGAATTTGTGTTGAAGGATCAGATCAAAATTTTAATGAATTTTAATTATTGTAACAAATAAGTAGCTGCAATAATTATTCGTATTTTTTTTTAAAAGAACATAAAAAACAACAGTTATGAAAAAAAAATTGAATTTAGACTATTATGAAAGAAGTTATGAGCAAAAAAACATAAACAAATATTTTTTGAACGGGTGACCAAAAACATCTCAAAATGTACCAGAAGCCGATTTTTGATGAGTACATGAAAATATGACAAAATCAAGGGAAAAAAAATTGAACTGTCCGATTTGGCGTGGAATGCCCCATATATACCTATATATATAATAAAAATGTATCAAATATAAATAAAATGTGACGATTCAAATTAATTACTTTAGTATATACTTACATATATATGTATTGTTGTATGTCTACAAAAATAGATATATAAATGATTTACTTGAATTTGTATTTTGTATATATATATGTATATATATATATTATATATGGTATATGTATGGATATAGTCCTATTGCTCAAGTAGCAGCTGTTCAATGGCCCCATGGCATGGCGTATGGCGCCGCGCGCGCGTGCACGGTCGGCAACCGCCTGTTTTACGTTGCCAAAAACCATAACAGACAAAGTTAGGCAGCTCTAGGCAGCTAATTCCTGTTAATTTCGCAAGCTTATATAATAAACTAAAGGCCTAGACATTGGCTGTCGCAGAATATGGCAGAAAGTATAACTTTTCGGATATTTGAAAATATAAGTTTACAAAATTCTTTCACTTTATTTATGCAGTAGTTTATACTACACTCCAATAATTTACATATTTATTTTAAACTCAACCAATGTAAAAATATCTTCTACATACCTCCAGAAGTCGTATCCATGTCTCCGGATTGATTTAAAACACTTCACTTTAAAGTTATCGATTTTATAAGTCACGGTAGTTTTCGCTCGTTCAGCGCGCGATGCGAACACTCGTCTCGAAGGCTAACTTCCAACTGACGCAGCGACGAAGGTATACGGTGAAAAAGGTTCCCCTTTTACAATTTAACGCAGCCATTAGTCCTCTACCTGACTGCCTGCTCAAATATCCCGATTGTAAAAATTTTTTTCTGACTTTTCTGCCACGATTTCGGGCTCTGCGTCTACTGTGCGGCGTTACGAGCGTAACGCGAGAAAAATTAAAAAGCCTATATACAGCGTCGGTGACTTGGTAAGTATCAGTACAGCTAAAGCAGTATTCGTAAAAGGATATGAACGTGGTTGGAGTAACGAATTATTCAAGATTCAACGAATATCAGTGAATCGAGAACCATTCGTGTATATTTTACACGATCTGAATAACGAGACTATCGACGGTATTTTCTACGAGGCAGAATTATCTCGAGTACGAGTACCTCCGTCATCTGAGAAGACGAAAGAGAAGAAGAGGACAAAGAAAAAGAACGCTCGGAATCATCGTCCCAGATAAATATGAGCTCCAAGGATAGCTCTTTCTTTGTCGTACTACCGAGCAACAGTAGTATGCAGTGTTTTCCGAATAATACGACGACAAAATTTATTACAAAACTACCGCGTCAGATACGTCTGCACGGAGAATGGTCTGTTTCTTTTGTGGAAATTGCTTATCCGATGACTCTTTTACATGTTCCTACTGTAGGAAATCTCGTACCTTTTCAGGATGGTGATTATGATTTATCGGGTTTAAATCTTTTAACACGGAGATGCGCTGATAGAGACCAAGTTCCACCTGGTGTATATCGCTCTATAGAGGCTTTTTTGGAGAGTATAAATAAGTTATCTCACGTGGCCGGTAATTTGCGCTTTAAATCGCTTCCGAGCGGGCAGGTCAAAGTGGCGCGCGTATGCGACGATCTACGATACCATGACTTTCGCGTTTCGCCCGCTATCGCAAGGCTACTAGGATTCTCGGAAGAGGCCTGTAAGATTGTAATGATAGAGCTGCATTGCGAATACACAGGTTCGAGGCCTGCATCTCTCACCGGTGCTATACCGGGCAGCATGTTTCTATACACAGATATCTGCGAGAGCTATACTTAATACAGGCGTCGTACAAACACCCCTCTTACGAGTTGTTCCTATTGATACTGATGACTGTCAGTATGGTTGGATAAAAATTAAATCGTTTTCAACGCCTCGATATATACCTCTCTTGCAAGATAATTTACACACTATCGAGATCGATATAACAGACGAATTTGGGGATCCTATACCATTCGAGCAGGGAAACTTGACTGTGACACTACATTTCAAAAGGTCCCACGATTGATTACACCACTATGGATGATATTGGCAGTGTGCAGCACTGATGGGGCCGTCGCGGGTACGGCGGTATTAGCCATGTTTTTATCGGATCACCTAATCAACGAGGACACGGTATCGGCAGCTTTCTCGGAGGCCGGTTTCGTCGCGTGCTACCACTTTTAAATAAGGGCGCTAAAGCAGTCGGAAAAGAGGTATTGCGCGCTGCTGTATACGTAGCCGGTGATATCCTCGATAGAAATGTAGTTGTGAAATATGCTATTCGCGAGAGAGCGCGAGAATCAGGCAGTAATCTCAAACGCAAAGCCTCTGAAAAAATTGACACTCTCATGCGGGGGTCTAGTTATAAAAAGCGCAAAATTTCGCGAGCTCCTCATTCATCGAACGAACGTAAACCACGACGTATCTCCCGTAAAAATAAAAGTGTAATAAAGAGAAAAGTAATAAAGGAGAAGAAGAATATTAAGAACACTAAGAAGAAGAAGACTCGTCAACGAACAGTTGCAGATATTTTTGGATATTTGAAACAAGATGGCTTTTCTACATGCGCACGCGTGCGAGTGTTTTAAATCGGAACTTGAATTATTTTCACTCCCACCGACGCAAACTTCTATCGAAGGCTCCGATTGGGTGTGATACAAACCAATATCTTCGCTAACAGATGATTCACCGATTGAATTTGTAATTCCTGGAGGGAATTAAGGGTGATGAGTATATCGATCTCGCGCATACTATGCTTAGTCTGAGAGTGAAAATAACATCTCCTACGACGGAAATTGCCGCGGGTACAGCGTTGAAAGTAAGTGCCGGCCCTGTAAACAATCTCTAGCATTCTGTGTTTAATCAGGTGGATGTATACCTGAATCAAAAATTAGTTTCACCTCCAAATAATGCATACGCTTATCGAGCGTACATAGAAACACTTTTGAATTACGGTCCAGCAGCTAAAATAACGCATCTCACGAGTGTTCTCTGGTACGACGATACCCCTGGAAAAATGGATGATATAACATCGGAAAATACGGGTCCTGTGAAGAGCAAACAATTTTTAAATGTCGAAAAAACTTTAAACTTGCTCGGTCATCTGCATTGCGATATATTCAATCAGGAGCGGTTCCTATTAAACGGCGTCGAGATGCGACTACGGTTGGTGCGGTCTAGAGATTCATTTTGTCTTGTGGGGGATACAAAGAATGGTCAATGCGGCTTAAAGATTCTCGAGGCATCGCTTCTCGTTCGTAGAACAAAAATAGCTCCTGGTGTGCTGCTCTCGTATGCTAGAACTCTGGCGAAATCTACGGCTAAATATCCTCTTACGAGAGCGAGGTAAAAGCCGTTTCAATACACTCTGGTGTTCATGGAGAGACTATCGATAATATCGTGTTAGGTCAATTGCCGAAGCGTATAATTATCGGCTTTGTCGATAACAAAGCGTTTAACGGCGACTTCAGTATGAATCCATTCAATTTCCAAAATTACAAGATAAATTATCTCTCGTTGTATGTAGATGGTGCTCAAATACCTTCGAAACCGTTACAACCTGATTTCACGAAAAATCATCTATATGTGGATGCTTTTCAAACGTTGTTTTCGGGAACTGGAATACATTTCTTGAACGACGGTAATTCAATCGATCGCGATAATTATCGCGATGGATACTGTCTGTTTTCTTTTGATTTGACACCCGATCTTTCGGCGAACAGCAATACACATTGGAATTTAATAAAGCACGGTAGTGTGAGAATAGAGGTACCATTTGAGGATGCGCTTGCTTCAACGATAAATTGTGTAGTCTACGCGGAATATGATAATGTTCTTGAAATTGATGCCTTTCGGCAAGTAATGGTGGATTTTACCGGATGAGCGAAAAATGTGCTGATGTCGGCATAAAATTATTTGGTATTAAGAGACGTAGAAGCGTGTCTGTGAGTAACTAATCAGTCGAACTCGAGCATCTGTACGGATTAGACGTGAAAATGGATATCGTCGTGGATATACAGGGAATGCGTGGTGAAGACTCGGAATTTATTCCGAAAGAAATTGCCGTGGTAGCAATGGATAGACCGTACTCTGCTCATTGGATCGTCGGACCGCCGTGTCACTTTGCCGAATTACCACAGCATTCGAGAAGCCAGAATAATTTTCTCTCGAAATATTTTCACGGTCTGGAATGGTACGAGGGTGATGTGAGCTGTAAACAGGCATACACTAACTTGCGTGAAATTCCGCGAAAATCAAAACGTATCTATAGACGCGGCAACGAGAAGGCTATACTTCTTTGCTATATCACGAGTCGTGAAATGTCCAACCTGGAGGATGAGGAGGACGCCCGATCGTACACGATTATGCCGAAATCTTTCCGAAAATGCTTCAGACACGCTATGATAAACGATACAGCGTCTTCACATTGTACAATACGTCAGGCTTTCCAAATAAAAAATTGGCTTCGCGAGCACCCGTTTAAAGGAGAATCATACATGGATGTTTGGTCGGCAGACGAAGAGGAAGAGAATAAGAAAGAGGAGAAATCTTCACCATGTAGTCATGACACGTTCGACAATGCTGTGAAATAAATTTTACATATATACGTCTATCAAAGCGTATAGGTCATCATTCAATCATCGACAAATCTATAATCAAACTAATCAACATTATGCAAATCTACGAGAGTCTGTAATATCTACCACTTTCAACCGTTGGAGTATACCCAGCTGACAGAATTCCTCATGTATGGTCGTTACCGGCTGGACTCGTAGTTAACACGGATAACCACGACGAACCTGGAGAGCATTGGGTCGCCATGTACGTTAACCATCATGGAAAAGGAATGAACTTTGATAGCTACGGGCTACCACCGATTATACCGCAACATCTCGCACGGCTACGAAGAAACTGCAAGTTCTATCGGTACGGCCTCAAGCAGCTACAGAGTAATACATCGGATGTGTATGGACAATTTTGTATCGTATTCCTGCATCTTATGTTGTGCGTCTTGACCATGTCGCGATTTAATAATCTCTTTAGCGATAATGTTATAAAAATGATAGAATAGTATGTCAATATTACAATGCTTTGCCTCTCGACGATCAGACAGTGATAAAAATTAATTTAACGGCGGAGGAATCTCCGAGCGAAGATTACCGTGTTTGCAGGGATGTTGCATGCGACATCAAATGTGTGTAAAGCGATTAAAATAAAATATTAATTAATTAAAAACAAATAATTGTGTATAAATTATTGCAATAATTATACAGGGTGCGCCATCTCAATCTGGTCGATGGAAGTATTGAATAACTTAGAGAATTTTCAACAGATTTCACAAAGTTGTATTTTTTTATTAAATTTGATTCATTACAATTTATTTTGATTAGTTTCCAAAAACCACATCGATCAAGTGTCCGCCTTTATTACTGAGACAAAAATGAGCTCTTTTTTCGGCATTTTCCATTGTATTTGCCAGCGTCTCGGGCGATATCGCTGCGATTTCGGCTCGAATGTTGTTTTTTAGCTCCTCTATGGTCTTCGGCTTGTTGGCATAGACTTTACTTTTCAAAAATCCCCACAAGAAGAAGTCCGGTGCAGTCAAATCCGGCGATCTTGGTGGCCAGTCAATATCACCTTTCTTTGATATCACACGTCCTGGGAACTTCCGACGCAAATAGTCCATTGTTGAGCGCGCAGTGTGACATGTCGCACCATCTTGTTGGAACCAAAATTCCTTAAGACCTTTTTCACGCATTTGTGGTAAAACAAAGTGTGCCAACATCCACCGATATCGATCCCTATTGACAGTTTCACCAGCTCTGAAGAAAAATGGTCCAATGGTGGTTTTTGAGCAAACACCGGCCCAAACTGTCACTTTCTCATCGTGCAATGGAGTTTCGTGAATAATATGAGGATTATCGGTGCCCCACATGCGACAGTTTTGTTTGTTGACAGCGCCAGAGCGGGTGAAATGAGCCTCGTCGGTCATCAGAATTCGCTCCCAAAAATCCGGCTCAGCTTCCTTCATTCGACTAACGTTATTAGCGTAAGCCAAGCGTCGCGGCTTGTCAGTTTCCAATAATCTTTGAGTCAACTGCACTTTGTACGGAAACATGTGAAGATCTTGCTTCAAAATCCTTCTCAAAGTGGTTCCACTGATGTTTAATTGCTGAGACCGGCGGCGGTATGAGACATTTGGATTTTCTGCAACACTCTGTCGAACAGCTTCGATATTTTCATTTGAACGACCTGGACGCGGTCGAGCTTGATGTTGGAGATTCGCTACAGACCCGTGCTCCATGAAATTTGATGCTAAATGACGGATAGTGTCACCTTTGGGCGCAGAACGTCCGCGATATTTTTTACGATACGCACGCTGAGTTGACACAACTGAACGATTATTTTCAATGTAAAGCGAAACTATTTCGGCGCGTTCTTTCGACGTATAGCGATACATGGTTGAAATTGTACTTAAATAACCTATACGAAACGTGTTATACGACGCTGGTCGGTTAAAATTTGTCAGAGTTATTCAATACTTCCATCGACGAGATTGAGATGGCGCACCCTGTATTATAATTGAAGTCCCTTTCGTTACGGTATCATAATCTACGCCTTTTACTGCAGAGCAAGCGTTTTGCTAGGGGCACAGCGCGAAGCGATACGCAAAGCGATACGCACGTGCAAACCCGCTGACGTTGCAATCAAAGCGCAGCACACCTAGTTATGATTCAGAGGGGGGTTTATTATCTTTAATCCCCCTGATACCCGCCAGCAGCATCCCGAGCATTTAGTCTGTCTTTAGCAGTGCAGAATGAAAGTACCATATAAATAAAAAATCTCAAAATGTATCCGCGGTATCTAGACGGCGAGGTATCGGAAGCTTTCGCATGTCGGGCGATATGTTGTATCAATGACAATACTGTGTGTCTGCGGATGGATCTAATGTGCACGGCATTGCTCGAACTGGAGGACTATTTAGACAAATTATAAATATCAAGGAGTGCGTGGAGAGGAGCTACTTTGTGTTTGAGGATTTGTGTATGGCGGCGTCGTGTGCAGCATGAAAGGGCTGTGCGCGGGGAGATCATCGACGTGGATGATGACGGGTGCTGCGAGGTGCTGCTGATCGATTTCGAGGAATCGATATACGTCGATTGGCCGCATCTATTCCACCTCGAGCCGCCGATTAGTACGTAACCGGTGTTGCTCGTGAAGTGCGTAGTATTCGGCCTCGTTCATGCAATTGACGAGGACGTAGATTGAGAGCTGAGCGAAGAAACGTGCGGTAACGATACACTGATCGGGATACAGATGCGTACCCCTGACGGTGCCCACGCTTCATGGGTGCGGGTAATTCATATTACCTGGACGCTTAGCGGCGGATGCTGATGTGTGTGTGTGTGTGTCTCTCTCTCTCTCTCTCTCTCTCTCTCTCTCTCTCTCTCTCTCTCTCTCTCTCTCTCTCTCTCTCTCTCTCTCTCTCTCTCTCTCTCTCTCTCTCTCTCTCTCTCTCTCTCTCTCTCTCTCTCTCTCTCTCTCTCTCTCTCTCTCTCTCTCTCTCTCTCTCTCTCTCTCTGTGTGTGTGTGTGTGTGTGTGTGTGTGTGTGTGTGTGTGTGTGTGTGTGTGTGTGTGTGTGTGTGTGTGTGTGTGTGCGCGTGCGTGTGCGTGCGCGCGCGCGCGCGCGCGCGCGTGTGTGTGTGTGTGTGTGTGTGTTTAGTTCAGTTGGCAATGCATTATATATTTTTACTCCTTCATAGTACATACTCATTTGTGCACATCTCGTTCTTCTAAATTGTATTACTATATTTTCCGCTTGCCTTGTTTCCCTACCACTCTTCGTTCCTACTATTTGTAGCCGATTTTTAAACTCTTTTGGCAGTAGATTCTTCACGGCTTTAAAGATAAATGTACAAACGCTATAGTACACTATTTGCCTTATGGACATAAATTGTACCGCGCTCAGCATATCTTCTACTTTCGTATAGCGGTTGCATTGTAATATAACCCTCATTGCTCTGTTCTGCGCGATCTGCAGTTTCTTCAACTCTGTTTCACCCATACCTACTAACAGTGTTGCACAATACTCAAAGTGAGGTGCTATGATTGCTTTATATATCACACATCGCGTATACGCAGATACATAATTCCCCATTCTGTTTAGAAAGCTGGTTTTTTTCCCTATTTTTTTTAACATATACTCACAGTGGTCTTTGAATCGTAGCTTGTCATCAATAATGATACCCAAATATTTTATTGACTCTACTTTCTCAAGTTTCGTTCCATCCAAACACTTCAGTACAACATTCCTACTCACGACTTTCCTTACACTGCTGACAATCATATATTTTGTTTTCTCTACATTCATTTTTTATTTATTTCTTTCCATCCACTTTTCTACTATACTCAATAACATATTCATCTTTCTCTCCACTTCCGCGCTACTTTTTCCAGGTACATATATCACTGTGTCATCAGCAAACATTTTTATTGCACATTCCTCTGGACACAAATTGACTATATCATTTATATATATAATAAACAGCAACGGCCCTAGTACTGACCCCTGCGGTACCCCATATTCGTTGGGAATAACTTCGGACCATTTATCATTGAATCGAATTTGCTGTGTTCTATTTCTTAAGTACGTTCTGAACCACTCTAATACCCTGTCTCTAATTCCATATTGGTATAATTTGTCTAGTAATATATCCCTGTCGATTGTCTCAAACGCTCTTTTTAAATCCATGAATATTACTCCTACCATTTTTCCTTCACTAATGTACACTTTCCATTCATCTACAACAGTTTGAATCGCCGTTTCACACGAATATTGCTTTCTAAATCCTGACTGATGCTCCGTTATGATGTCATTGGTTTCTAAATATTTTTCAATTTGATTTTTTACTACTAATTCGAGCACTTTTTCGTATAATAGCAACATATTAATTGGTCTGTAATGACTTGCTTTTATGGCTTTGTTTATTTTTGGGATCGGTATAATTGTAGAAGTTTTCCAGCTGTCTGGGCAACATCTCTCCCGTAGGGATCCATTTATTATTTCCACAAATTCCTCTTTTATTGCACTGAATGCCATTTTTAGTATATCACTTGATATTCCTTCTTCCATTCCCTTCTTTTTCGGGAGTCCCATCACTATCTTCTCCAGATCCTTTATTTCAATATGATTGAAGTTTTCCATTATACTTTTATTGTTCATCTTTATCTCTGTTATAATTCTTTTTCGGTTTGGACTTTCAGACGTATCCCGTTGTATTGAATTAACTATATTCTTTACACTTTGCACATAGAACACATTAAATTTATCAGCTATACTACCTCCTATCATGTCATTCAATATCTCAAAATCTATATTCTCTACTTCTCTAGTACCCATTGATTCTCCTTTAATTACTTCTTTTAACATTTTCCACATTTTTGTCGGATCCTTCCTATTATCGTCTATCATCTTTTCATAATATTCTTTCTTCTTTTCTCTTATTAATTTAACTACCGCATTCCTTTCTACTTTAAATTGCTGCCAATGCTCCTCCAAACCAGTAGTAATTGCTACTCCGTATGCCTTATCTCTTCTTCTTGCAGCTACTATTGTGTCTTCTGAATACCATTTTTTTCCTTCCCATACGCTTGGAATCTTCACTATATTTCTGGGTGCAAACCTATCTAGAGCACCCACTATGTTATCAACGAGCATCCTTGCTCTTTGGCTTACTTCTACCTCTTGAACTTGTCTTGTGGTAATGCTTAACATCCGTGTAAATTCCTTCACATCAATTTTACTATAGTTTCTTGTTTTATATTCTCTATACTCATTCCTTTCCTTCCTGTTACCTAATATGACTTTTATCCATGCATGATCCGTTATCTTTCGCTCATGTTCCACCTGCACAGAAAGAGAGAGGCAGAGAGAGAGAGAGAGAGAGAGAGAGAGAGAGAGAGAGAGAGAGAGAGAGAGAGAGAGAGAGAGAGGCAGAGACAGAGAGAGAGACAGAGACAGAGAGACAGAGAGAGACAGAGAGACAGAGAGAGAGAACGTGTGTGTGCCATGGAGGATTCATTGTGGCCATCACCCTGGAGACCCGTCGTAGATGCCGCCAACATAAGGGTGAGTTACAAATTTTATTCCACGTATCCACACCACTTCACTTTACCATCTCCACGTTACCGACACTGGTTAAGCAGAGTGGGTAGCGCGGCGGTGGAAAAGTGAGGTGGTGGGCGTAGCCGCGTGGTGGTGGAAGGAGTGGGACGGAGCAAAGGTGTACACATACTACTTTAAGGTTATATTTTGTTCGTAATGGAATTTATGGAACACGCACATACCCACGTACATCCGAGCAAACCCGAACAAACCGGAAACAAATTAATGGCATAATAAACTTTATCAATTTTACTTTATTCAGATTAATTAATTAATCAGTGCGCGGTCATATGTTTCTTTAGAGTGATAAATCTAAGCGACAATGTTATTGACCAAATTTTATGATGGAATGTTTTATTTGGAAGTTCGCAACCCGGTTAGAGTCAGCGCCGCCTAGATCCCTGTGTTATCGATCTCAGAAAGACCTGTAACAATCGAATCCTTAATTATTTGTCAGTTATATTTATTGATTTTATCATTTTTATAACTTATATTCTATAAAATATAACTAAATTTTATAAACAAAATAGATAAAACAAATAAATTTTTTTAAATTATCACAATGAATAGAACAAATTAAATATCTGAAATTAATACAATGAAGCAAATAGCGAAAGTAAAAAATGAATTACAGAATTATGAATATAATTATGTATAAGAATTAAATAAATTAACTTCATTAAAAAAAAGCAATAGAAATTTTTATTGCAGTTGAGACCAATACAGTCGGTAAACGCACATATGCATGCCCACTCTTAGCTAACCTTGGTTTACGTTAACATAAAATATTGTTTAATGCCATAAGACATGTAAAAATTACTATAGACGTGATGACAGTTGTTATTATTGCAAGCTATTATTAGATAGTATAATAGTTTAGTAGATAGTATAATAGTATAGTAGTTTTGGTGTCATAATATGTTTAATAGGACAAACTGAAAAAAGGTAACTAAGATTACTCGATGGAGACCACTTGAATATGGTGGGTCTCTGAACAGGTAAGACAATCTGTTGGATAATCAGCTGGCGCACGGCGATCGATATTTGCCGTGCGTCGACCTGTTGCTGTGCTCTACTACGCTGCGTTCGGTTGGGCCGGAGATAGCCGAGGCAGGGCTTCGCGGAGCCGAGGCTGTGCCTCGCAGGCATGTCGCGTTGCGCGAGAGGACGTCTCTCTCGCTTGATTTCGGCTTCGCTCACCGGCTATCTCTCTCAATTGACTTCAGCGCCCAACGACGCTTTCGTATCCCGCAGCCATGTTGAAAATTTAGGCACCTTTTCGGAATAACCACGGGAACAGCGCACTCATCTCTGCATTTCTTGGACATTCTTCACCACTTTTCACCGGATCTACTCAGCTATCGTGCTCAACAGGACTCAAAATCAGGTACGAGTACATCGTTATAATTTTCTAATAGATTCAATGACGATGAGGAGTGATAATCTCATCGGTACATCAACATAATTGTCTCACTTTGTGGCGTGCGCTGCAGCACGGGCTGCACCACGTTTTCCTCACTCTATTTTGCCTGCTTGATTAATATAATTACGCATGTACTTTATATTCACTGTAGTTTCCTGCAGTAAACCTGCTGGGAAAATACTGTGAATATTTTCTGCTCAATTGTGCAATCTCAGTCTATGTTTGTAATGTGTTACGCAGTGCTGACTGCGTCACTGTTCTCATACTCTATTCTCAGCACTTAAGCAATCGAATTGCAAGTGCTCTCATCTATTCACTGTGACTTCTTTCAGATAAATCTGCTGAAAGCTCGCAGTGAATAATTGACATTCTACGCACTCATTGCTCTCATACCGTGGCGTGCTCTGCAGCGCTCACTGCATCACGTTCACTGCTCGCGCACACCCAGCACACAATTAATAAAATTGTGTGCTGCTCAAGCTTCATAATAAAATTCAACTTAATTTATTTATTTGTAAACTCTCTGATTTTTGGGACTATTTATTTTTATATCATTTTGCATTATTTCTAAATTTAACCTATTTTTCATTTATTCTCACTTTTATATTTTTTCCAAATTATATTATTTTGTGCCAAATTGTGGAAGGGAGAATAAACCGCTTCCTTAACATACCACCGACGTGTCTAGTTATTTATCACCCTGTCGTGAGTGAAGACTCATATTTACCAATATATTCACAGATCGGTCAGACAACATGGGACGGATTCTCAAAGACAATCAAATATACTGGGCTAAAACGTTAACATACTAGACAGTTTAGCATGAAAGTGTGCCGTACAGTTATCGCAGTTCGCCACTTTGGGCACCTGCTATATACATATATCTCTCTACATAGCTACATATACATAGCTCTCTAGTGCGAAAGAGATGGTGCTATAATACACCGACTCAACAAAGATCGACGATTGCATACAAATAACAAAAGCCATTAATTAAAAATAAATAAATTAAAATAGGAAATAAATACATGTAGTTATAATGTCTAAGTTATAGCATCGCTCGAATGTTAATTCGGTTTGGTTTGCTTGCTGGATTAATAGTTTCATTTTTCCTACAATTGTCTGTATTGTAGACGGAGCCAACACAACGACACAGTTGCATGTGTGAAAATACTGTCGGTGAGGGCACAAACCAGAGGTGATACTAATGCCTCCTCAACGCTGGAGTGCTTACTAAGTCCGATCATCTCAGTGTTAATCGCTTCAAGTGGGCTATAGGCTTTGGAGTTCTAAAGGACTCGATCTTCGTTGGCACTATGCGGCACTCTGTGATATGGACCTACATGAAATTTACCGAACAACTAATTTCATAATAATACATTATGAAAATTTGTGAGTGCTCAGTAATAACTCCACCTAATTACCATTAAATAGTGAATAGCCAAAGTGTGGACGCTAACCTCGCACGCGATGATATACTAAAAATGTTACGTATCAAGTCCTAGGTTTTGAAATCTTAGAAACATCACAAACACTACAGTTGGAATTTAATAATTACTTTATGCTGGGGATGATTCAAATATGGATTAACTAGATATAATATAGAATATAACCGAATCCATCGTGCCTACGCAGTGATGATCGGTGGACCACCTCTCCTACACCGCCATAAAATATCCGTTACTTTTAACCGGTACTCTCATTGGTTAGCCAAGTTGGACAAGTAGTAGCTGACCGATAAGAGTATAGGATTATAATGATGTGAATTGTTTTGATTTCCAACGGATGATTATGTATTATTGCTTCTCCCGTGATCCGACTAATGTTCGAATAGCTTTATTACTGACCTACAAACGATTAGATATTGATTAGACGCCTCAAAGTGAATCCTAACTTTTAGAAACATGTATGTTGAGAATTCCTGGTGTTGTCAAATTTGCAAAATATTGAAAAGGAATGAGTTTTCACTCACAATAGGTGCGAAATAACCAGACCAAAAGATGTAGGTAGAGAAAGTGGTTTTATTCTACCATCGACTAGCAAACTACAAAAATAAAAAAAATTGCACTGTGACGTCCTGGGTCCCCGATTTTTTTATATGTAAAATTTAAAAAATGTTATCCTACTATTTCATGCATTTATTTACATATATTTTATACATATTTAACACGTATACTTTAATACGTGTATTAAATACATATTTAGTACATATATATACTATTTAGTATTTAATGCATATATTTAATACACATTTTATACATATATTTTATACGTGTATTTAATACGTATACTTAATACATATACATATATTTTTAGCGCGCACTACGCTCTATGCGAGAACCGCTGAGCGAAGCATCGCGCGTTAATCACTCGTGCGACTTTGTTCAATCCCACGAGTCCTATGACAGCGACGAGTCCCACGACAGCGTATAGCTATTGGATATAACTTTGTACTTAGCGTAGCAACGCACAGCCTCACTCGCACCCTAAACACCGTAAGGTTGCTCGCCACATTCCAGTGTTATCCACTGGCAAGTAGCCACTTCAAATATTTAGCTAACGTAAGCAGTCCCGCGTGCTGGTCTGTGGTGTGGGTCCAGGCGAACGTCGAGCGGAAGCGATAAGCCTGACACCCAGCCGGGTTACGTCAGCAGGCCGGTGAGGCTGCGAGGTCCGTTGTTCTGTTTCTTAGAATCTAGATAGAGACCCGCGGGATTCGCGACTCTGCAATTTTGGAGAGTAGGCGACTGGAGGGGCACTTAGCCAGCCATCATATCGACAGTCGCTCGTGTTAAAAAGGGCAGTCCTCACCGTGCGTGCAATTTAGACATATCGTTCATCAAAATTTGTTCTCGCGTAATTAATTATATTCATTTTGCGCGTACTATTTTTACATTTGTTCTCGCGTAATTAATTATATTCATATTGCGCGTACTATTTTTACATTTGTTCTCGCGTAAATAAACATTTTATTGTATTGTTCGCGCATAATTAATAATTACAATAACATTTATCTCGCGCAATTAAACATTTTTTTGTTCTATTTTCTGTATTATCCGCGTATAGTTAATAATCACAATAACATTTATTTCGTGCAATAAATATTTCAAACATGTATTTTTGCGCACGTTTTAATAAACATCTATCGTGGTAACATAAGGATTTACAAGGATGTTCTCGTGGCTTTGTAGAATAAACCCACAAAAATCCCAACATTCTCCATTGCACTCTTTATTGTTTTCTGTCGCAAGCCTGCCGCGATTTCTCTCTCGTGGGCCAGCTACTTAGGCGACGCTTGATCGTAGGGCCCCCCATGGCTTTTGGTCGTTTTCTTTCTTACTAGGTGATCTGAAGCGCAGCCCTCGTTGCACCTCCAGGTCACGTGCTGTTGGGTCCCGCGACATTAGTTGCGAGTTTGCAGTGAATTTTTATGAGCAACACATACAATTATATTAATCGTGTGCTGAAATTTGTGAGGTTAAACGTGGTGCAGCCTGCGTTGCAGAGCACGCCACGAGATGAGATTTATGAGGATGCACAATTGAGATTTTTCTACCTCACCGTTATTGAATTTATGTAAATTGTGACGGTCAACTCTTACCGTGTATTTTCAGTCTTGTTGAGCACTTCTGAGTTGAGTAGATCCTGAGAAATCGGTGAAAATTGTCCGAGGTGAGAGCAGTGTGTTGGAGCTCCAAGCGGTTTTCACGAGAAGTGTCAAAATCTTCAAGATGGCTGAGCAGTATAAACGCGTCGTTGTGAGATGCTGAAGTCAAGCGAGAGAAACGACCTATCGCTTAAGTAGCATGCCTGTGAAGCGCTGCCTCGGCTATCTTCGCGTCAGCCGAGCGCAGCACATCACCGAGTAGTAACAGGTCGACGCACGGCGATCGATATTCGCCGTGCGTCAGTTGATTTTCCTACAATGTATGAATTAATCAATAAGCGGTCATATATGTTTATTAGAATCATGAATCTATGCGACAATCCCGATCAATTGTTAAGTCGGAATTTTTGGCGAATCGCAACTCAGGGTGTGAGTCAGCGTCGCTTGGATTCCTCCTTTATTGATTTTTCTACCAGAAGATCGAGATTGTCGCATATATTCATGATTCTTTGAGAAACATGGATTAAATGCTAAAATCCAAGAGTGCAAGTCGGCTAGCTTCAGGTCGCATAGCGACCTATTTCCAGAGTAATCGCCGACCGCATTTTTTCGTTTTTCAGCCGAATTGTGATCCGACAAACGTTCCAACGCAATTATTTCGGATCGAAATACGATTACGTATCGTTTGGACCCAAAAAAATAAGATTTAAAAAAAAAAAAGAAATTAGGCTAACTTTTCGACAAAATTTATTTTTCGATTAAAAACAAACGATACAAACAACTAACAATCGATAAATTAAAATTTAGAAAATAGAAGTTGTTTGGCCAATTTCATGTAGGAGCGTGCTTGTTGGAACGAAATTTGTATCCCAAAATCTCCACTAGATTGTGCTCAGAACGTATTGCACGAGAAGGTTCGATTCTTACGCTGTTTAGATTTAAGACAGGACTGAGAAAAAATTCAAAAATAGAGTCGAAGTGATTGAATGTTTTCACAAACTGTTCTGAGTGTAGTGACTGTTGTGAGTTCGTCTCTGATTTCAACATAACCTTTTGAAAAAGAACAAAAGATCTCAATGATGCCACGTTTAGAATGAAAAAAAATTACGCGAATTGTTGGTACCCCCGGTGGGACAGCACACTTGGACTCAACAATTCGCTGTGTCCAAGCGTGCGGCACGGTGCCGTAGTTGAAACAGTCACAGTGTCGCACTGTGCCCGGT
>CAWWDW010000342.1:0-14682 GCA_963942595.1 Cylloceria caligata | reverse complement strand
CTTTTTGTACTGCTATTTGTAGCAGTAGCTGCTATCCCTTTACCATTCCCTTTTGTTCTGACTTTCTCATCATTGATTCCTTTTGTCCCGTGTTTTTAACCAGTATTTCCGTTGGTTCTGACTTTCTCGTCCTACCTCCGTGGATATAATATCGCTGTCTAGAATTACATGATTCGTAAAATTTGCACATAGAACTGTATGCATAGTGAAATAAAAATATTGTTTTATTTATGAGAAATAAAAAACTATCGTTATTTAATTTACATACGGTGTAAACATTAACTTATACCGCGGGCACGCGCCTCATCAGCTAGTACACGCGTGCCGCTCTTCATCAGCTCGTCAAGGACGCGAAAAAAGCCGATGGCGCGGAGTCGCCGCCGCCGCCGACGTCGCGGTATAAGCTTATTTAAGAGTCAGCTGATTGATTTTGATAGACACTCATCGATATGGATACACGTTGGAAACATCCATGGACAGCCGTGATAAGCGGTCCTACGGGCTGTGGAAAAACATATCATATTTTGTCAAAAAATTCTTTTATAAAAAACTGTTTTATTACTCAGAGTGGCAGTCCGGGTATTCAGAGTACGGTGATAAAATGGAATTTCGCGAGGGTTTACCGGAAGCAACAGACTACTCGAATGATACAAGGCCAATACCTAAACTTGTGGTCATTGACGATCTAATGTGCGAGGCATAGAACAATACCGTGGTCGATATTTTCACCAAAGGCAGTTATCATAAAAATCTTAGTATCACCTTCATCGCGCAAAATCTCTTCCATCAGGGTTACGGGCAGTGCGATATCTCCTTAAACGCTAATAATATCGTTCTCTTAAAAAAATCCGCAAGATCGCGCGCAAATTCGACATCTAGCACGCCAGGTACGGCCCGAGAATTCGAGATTTACGGAGGAGGTATATTTCGATGTATCAGCTGCACCGCAAGGCATTCTATTATTGGACTTGAAAGAATGGACTCCTGATAATTGTCGATTTCGCGCCTGTATATTTCCCGATGACCAATACCATGACGTGTACGTGCCTCTAAAGCAATAAAGGTTCGGGATCGACGCACCATGTACCAGTAGTGCGCTTGTACTAGAGTTGCGCGGACCCCTCGATAAAAAGGAAATAATTGCAAGCAATGTGTTATCTGAAACAAGTACTACTACTACTACTACTACTACTACTACTACTACTACTGCTACTACTACTACTACTACTACTACTACTACTACTACTACTACTACTACTACTACTACTACTACTACTACTACTACTACTACTACTACTACTACTACTACTACTACTACTACTACTACTACTACTACTACTACTACTACTACTACTACTACTACTACTACTACTACTACTACTACTACTACTACTACTACTACTACTACTACTACTACTACTACTACTACTACTACTACTACTACTACTACTACTACTACTACTACTACTACTACTACTACTACTACTACTACTACTACTACTACTACTACTACTACTACTACTACTACTACTACTACTACTACTACTACTACTACTACTACTACTACTACTACTACTACTACTACTACTACTACTACTACTACTACTACTACTACTACTACTACTACTACTACTACTACTACTACTACTACTACTACTACTACTACTACTACTACTACTACTACTACTACTACTACTACTACTACTACTACTACTACTACTACTACTACTACTACTACTACTACTACTACTACTACTACTACTACTACTACTACTACTACTACTACTACTACTACTACTACTACTACTACTACTACTACTACTACTACTACTACTACTACTACTACTACTACTACTACTACTACTACTACTACTACTACTACTACTACTACTACTACTACTACTAAAGGGTGATTTTTTAAGAGCTTGAGAACTTTTTTAAAAAAAAAAACGCATAAAATTTGCAAAATCTCATCGGTTCTTTATTTGAAACGTTAGATTGGTCCATGACATTTACTTTTTGAAGATAATTTCATTTAAATGTTGACCGCGGCTGCGTCTTAGGTGGTCCATTCGGAAAGTCCAATTTTGGGCAACTTTTTCGAGCATTTCGGCCGGAATAGCCCGAATTTCTTCGGAAATGTTGTCTTCCAAAACTGGAATAGTTGCTGGCTTATTTCTGTAGACTTTAGACTTGACGTAGCCCCACAAAAAATAGTCTAAAGGTGTCAAATCGCATGATCTTGGTGGCCAACTTACCGGGCCATTTCTTGAGATGAATTGTTCTCCGAAGTTTTCGCTCAAAATGGCCATAGAATCGCGAGCTGTGTGGCATGTAGCGCCATCTTGTTGAAACCACATGTCAACTAAGTTCAGTTCTTCCATTTTTGGCAACAAAAAGTTTGTTAGCATCGAACGATAGCGATCGCCATTCACCGTAACGTTGCGTCCAACAGCATCTTTGAAAAAATACGGTCCAATGATTCCACCAGCGTACAAACCACACCAAACAGTGCATTTTTCGGGATGCATGGGCAGTTCTTGAACGGCTTCTGGTTGCTCTTCACTCCAAATGCGGCAATTTTGCCTATTTACGTAGCCATTCAACCAGAAATGAGCCTCATCGCTGAACAAAATTTGTCGATAAAAAAGCGGATTTTCTGCCAACTTTTCTAGGGCCCATTCACTGAAAATTCGACGTTGTGGCAGATCGTTCGGCTTCAGTTGTTGCAGGAGCTGTATTTTATACGGTTTTACACCAAGATCTTTGCGTAAAATCTTCCATGTCGTCGAATAACACAAACCCAATTGCTGCGAACGGCGACGAATCGACATTTCACGGTCTTCAGCAACACTCTCAGAAACAGACGCAATATTCTCTTCTGTACGCACTGTACGCATTCGTGTGGTTGGTTTAATGTCCAATAAAGTAAACTGAGTGCGAAACTTGGTCACAATCGCATTAATTGTTTGCTCACTTGGTCGATTATGTAGACCATAAATCGGACGTAAATCGCGAAACACTTTTCGAACCGAACACTGATTTTTGTAATAAAATTCAATTATTTGCAAGCGTTGCTCGTTAGTAAGTCTATTCATTATGAAATGTCAAAGCATACTGAGCATCTTTCTCTTTGACACCTTGTCTGAAATCCCGCGTGATCTGTCAAATACTAATGCATGAAAATCCTAACCTCAAAAAAATCACCCTTTACTACTACTACTACTACTACTACTACTACTACTACTGCTACTACTACTACTACTACTACTACTACTACTACTACTACTACTACTACTACTACTACTACTACTACTACTACTACTACTACTACTACTACTACTACTACTACTACTACTACTACTACTACTACTACTACTACTACTACTACTACTACTAGTGGGGTTGCTGGTCCTCCATTGGGCGCCTCCCCGGGTGGCGGATAGGGGAATGCCTGTTAGATATGGCAGGCACCAGGGAAATAAAACATAAATACCTGGGGTGGACCAAAACCAGCAAACCAAACCAGCAGAAAAAACAATGACAATGCAGCGTGAAGAAAACAATATACCCCAAGTGAGCAGCCCCGATAGGGGAAATCTCACTGCCGGTTCCTATCGGATGAAAGCCCCGGTGGCCGGCACCGGCCCTACGGATTTTGGGGAGGGCCAAACACGCGACAAACAACTCGAATCAGCAGTGGATAAAATGGCCGATATGTCACCGCAAGTCAGTGAAAGACCTTTTGCCTGAGGAAACCGGACTCCTCGCACGCCTCCGGGAAAAAATGCGGCACCACTGCCAAACGGGACAGGGATCTTGCAAAAATCCAAGAATCATAGGACTCCAGAGGTTGCAAACCTGACTCCCAGAGTACCAAATGCTACAGGCAGCAGCAACGTTGGCTCACAGACACCCGTGCCCATGGAGCTGCAGAAGGAAGAAAATCGTCGGGTTCAACGGCTCGCTGCGAGCGACAACCGAGGCGCGGAGATCGAAAAGGCTCTGCTCCGAGAAACGTTGTCAGGAAGCGAAAAAGATGAGGAAAGCCACTTAAAGTGTCTGTCGGAGACCATACAATATCTGAGGACGTTCTGCAAAAAGTACAAGAATTTGCAGCGAAAAATTCCTGACGAGCTGGAAAAAGCGGAGGACATTTTGGAACTCGCCGAACGAAGCAGGCGGGAGTGGAAGCGTGCGAGCGAGGCACTCCTTCTCTTGGAGGAAAACCCACCACTGGATGTACTGAACCCGGTAAAGAGGCAGGCGCTCGGGAACATGCGTAAAAACGTGACCCCGAAGAGAAAAAGGCAGGTTAATCCAACACCTAGTCCAGACAGCGGCGGGGCCCCCACCCCGAAACCCAAAAAGCCAAAAGAAGATGCCGAACCCTGGACGAAAGTGCAAAGCCGCCCGCCTAAGAAAAAACGAGCCACAGAGACAGATAAGCCGCCGCAAAAGCCTGCAGGGGGCAAAGAGATGGGAACAGGAGCGGGAAACAGACCGAAGAGGACGCGGCCTGAAGCGCTCCTCATCAGACGCCCGGAGGGGAAAAGTTACGCGGAGATCCTCAGCGCAGTTCGTAAAAAGGTTAACCCAGATGACCTTGGCGTTAAAGTAAAGGCCATCAGAGAAACGAGAAAAGGAGATGTTCTCGTGGAACTAGGTGCATCCCCGGAGAATAGAGAAAAGTTCGGGATCGCGATCCAAACGATTATAGGCGGATCAGGAAACGTCCGACAACTTGTCCCCAGGAAAAAGATTGAGATTCGGGACCTGGATGCAGCCACGGAACCCGAAGAGGTACTGGAAGCCCTAGAGGCTTTCCTCGGCGACCAAAAAGGAGGTAAAATCGATGTAAGGCTCACGAAGGCAAACTTGAGAGGTAGCAAAATGGCGTTCGTTGATCTGGATGCGACAGCAGCTACAGGATTGACCAGGGCAGGACACATTCGTATAGGATGGGTGAACTGCCGCGTACGCCAACGAGAAGAGCCCATCCGCTGTTTCCGTTGCCATGGTTACGGACACCGAGCTGCGGAGTGCAAAGCGGCCGATCGAGGCAGTCTTTGCTGGAAATGTGGACAGGAAGAGCACAAGGCAGCCCAGTGTAAAAGGAGCCCAAAGTGCTACCTTTGTGCGGAGAGGGGAGATGGATCTCGGCTAGACCATGTTCCAGGGACCAGGAGATGCGCGGTGTACCGGGATGCCGGGAAACCTGAGGGAAACAAACTGCGATGGCAGTAATTCTTCAGGGAAATTTGAGTCGATGCCGGCTGGCACAGAACCTACTGATCCAGCATGCACATGAGCGAAGTGTGGATCTCGCCATAGTCTGTGAGCAGTACAGAGACCTAGGAGGTGAGAGGTGGTACCCTGACCTAACAAAAACGGCGGCCATATGGGTAAGGAACCGATCTACGATCCCGGTCACCAGCTGTGGCAGTGGGAGTGGCTATGTATGGATTACCAGTGACGGGGTGACATACATGAGCTGCTATCTGTCTCCAAACGAGGGTATCGCGACGTTCCGTGAAAAGCTGGAGGCAATCGAAGATGCTTGTCGGGATATAGGAGGGGAAATCCTGGTTGCCGGAGATTTCAATGCAAAGTCCCACGAGTGGGGCATGGATAGATCGGACACGCGAGGAAATGAAGTCACCGAAACGGCCTCGAGACTCGACCTGACTGTTCTCAATGAGGGCACGACGACGACGTTTAGAAGGAGCGGATATCGAGGAACAATCATCGATATCACGCTAGCAACTCCTGGGATAGCGACACGAGTCGCGAATTGGCAAGTACTCGAAGATTTCACGGCAAGTGACCATCAGTATGTCGGCTTCACTATTGAGCCAACACACAGACAGTCATGGGACCAGCGTCGCCGACCGAACCACATGGGCTGGAATGTCGCCAAACTGGATACCCAGGCGCTCATCCGAGCGTTGTCGCGAGGAGGCTCATTGCTCGCTGAAGCAGCGGAGAATCCGACCAACAGGGAAGAAGCGGAGGCCCTGGTAGACCAAACGATGAGACTGGTCAAGAAAAGCTGCAAAGCTTCCATGCCGAGGAAACCTAGCAAGCGGCGAGGAAAGCCCGCTTATTGGTGGACGGAGGAAATTGCAGAACTCCGCAGAACGTGCCTCAGAGCAAGACGCAGAGCCCAGAGGGCGCGAAGAAGAGACGATGTCGAACGACAAATGGACAATGCTGCGTACAAGGCAGCAAAAAAACAACTGACAATCGCCGTCAAGCGCAGGCAAGCCGCATGCTGGAAGACGCTGTGCAAGGAGGTAGACGAGGACATGTGGGGACGCGGCTTTCAGATCGTCACGCGAAAGCTCGGACAACAAGGACCGGAGGGCCCGAAGGATCCAACAACGATGGAAGGAATAGTCAGCGCGCTATTTCCAGACCATCCACTCAGAGTGAGAGCTGAATTGGTCGTTCCAGGGGGCATCCGACTTTTCTCGCTAGACGAGTTGCGCAAAGCGGTCGAGCCGCTCGCCAATCAGAAGGCGCCGGGACCGGACCATGTCCCTAACGAAGTGATCAAAGTCATCGCGAAAGAGTATCCGTTCTTACTCTTGAATATGTTTAACGCGTGTCTTACGGTGGGAGTTTTTAGTGCTAGGTGGAAAGTTCAGCGCCTTGTCCTACTGGACAAAGGCAAAGGACCGCCTATAATCTACTCGTCGTATCGCCCGCTCTGTATGCTCGACACAGCGGGTAAAACGTTCGAGAGACTCATCCGAGGAAGATTGCGTGCGGCCATAGAGGCGGCTGGAGGACTCGCTGACCCGCAGCACGGTTTTCGAGAGAAAAGATCGACAGTCGGAGCCATCCGGGAGGTTGTGGATACGGCAAGAAGAGCGTGGGTAGGAAATAGCCGAACAAGATGTGTCTGCGTACTGCTCACGCTCGATGTTAGAAACGCCTTTAACTCGATAAGGTGGAAGGATATCACGGAATGCCTGACGGAGCGCTTCAGGCTCCCAAAGTATCTCCTCAGGATCATAAAGGACTACCTCGATAATAGGAAGCTGCTGTATGATACAACGGATAGACCCTGTAGCAAGAACGTCACGGCGGGCGTTGCACAGGGATCCGCCCTGGGCCCAGACCTCTGGAACGCAGTATATGACGGTATACTAAGAATGGAGCTCCCGGAAGAGACAAAGCTGGTCGGGTTCGCAGATGATATAGCGGCCTTAATCCTCGCGAGAAACGAGCAGCAAGCCAGAATACGAGTAGGACAAGTCTCTAGAAGAGTCAGCGATTGGCTCGAGCAACATGGGCTACAACTCGCTGCCATCAAGACCGAAATGACGATTCTCACAAGACAAAGAAAGTTCGAACGCCCATTCCGCGCAAATGTTGTGGGCCACGAGATAACTGCCGCTGGGCAAATTAAATACCTCGGTATGCTGATCGATGCCAAGCTCGTGTTCTGGGCGCAAATCCAAAGTGCCGCTGGTAGGGCGGCAACCATGGTTGGCATGCTGTCCCGATTCATGCCCAACGTGGCTGGACCAAGAAGCAGCAAACGCAGAATCCTGATGAGCGTCGTGCACTCGATCATTCTCTACGGAGCTAAAGTGTGGGCAGAGGCTCTAAACACCGAAAAATACCGGAGAAGGATCTCTTCGGTCCAAAGAAGGGGAGCCCTGAGGGTGGCGTCCGCGTACCGAACGGTGTCCGGAGCAGCCGCGCTAGTGGTGGCGGGTGTAATCCCTATTGACCTTCTAGCAGCGGAAAGGAAACGCATATACGAAAGAAGAGGAGAGCTAGACCAACGAGGAGTACGCAAGGACGAGAGGTCACGCATCCTGCAGGAATGGGAGGAGCGCTGGAGACTCGACGACACAGGCAAATGGACAGCGAGACTCATCGGAAGGCTCTCTAACTGGGTGAACAGAAAGCACGGAGACGTAAATTACTATCTCACGCAGATGATCACAGGGCACGGCCACTTCAACGCCTATCTCTTTCGACGCAACAGGAAACCCACCCCCCTTTGCGACTACTGCCCTGCCCAGGAAGATGATGCGAACCACACTCTATTAAAGTGTGAGAGGTGGGCGATGGAGCGAAACGAGCTGTGCAACGCAGTTGCAACTAGCATAACACAGGCAAACCTCGTGCAAGTGATGCTTGAATCCGAGAGGAACTGGGATGCTGCAAAGGAGTACGCTGAGAAAGTTCTTCGCGCCAAAAAAAGGGATGAGCAAGAAAGAGACGCCGAGCCCGAAAACACGTAGCAGCATCGTTTGAAGCGGCTCGCACTCAATGAGGCCAAGTGAGAAGCAGGCACGAAGGGGAAGCATAGAGATCGATGCATAAACACATGTCCCTGAAGTAATGCGAAAGCGGTTCCGGGGACATTGTGTGGTGCTATGGAGGAGGTGTTTTTAGTGGGTAGGGCCATGTATAATACATGGTGGAGTCCCACACTACTGACTGGCGCAAGCCAGCCAGTGTGCGTAAACGCATTTTTCCACCTCCTCATAAAAAAAAAAAAAAAAAAAACTACTACTACTACTACTACTACTACTACTACAACTACTACTACTACTACTACTACTACTACTACTACTACTACTACTACTACTACTACTACTACTACTACTACTACTACTACTACTACTACTACTACTACTACTACTACTACTACTACTACTACTACTACTACTACTACTACTACTACTACTACTACTACTACTACTACTACTACTACTACTACTACTACTACTGCTGCTACTACTACTACTACTACTACTACTACTACTACTACTACTACTACTACTACTACTACTACTACTACTACTACTACTACTACTACTACTACTACTACTACTACTACTACTACTACTACTACTACTACTACTACTACTACTACTACTACTACTACTACTACTACTACTACTACTACTACTACTACTACTACTACTACTACTACTACTACTACTACTACTACTACTACTACTACTACTACTACTACTACTACTACTACTACTACTACTACTACTACTACTACTACTACTACTACTACTACTACTACTACTACTACTACTACTACTACTACTACTACTACTACTACTACTACTACTACTACTACTACTACTACTACTACTACTACTACTACTACTACTACTACTACTACTACTACTACTACTACTACTACTACTACTACTACTACTACTACTACTACTACTACTACTACTACTACTACTACTACTACTACTACTACTACTACTACTACTACTACTACTACTACTACTACTACTACTACTACTACTACTACTACTACTACTACTACTACTACTACTACTACTACTACTACTACTACTACTACTACTACTACTACTACTACTACTACTACTACTACTACTACTACTACTACTACTACTACTACTACTACTACTACTACTACTACTACTACTACTACTACTACTACTACTACTACTACTACTACTACTACTACTACTACTACTACTACTACTACTACTACTACTACTACTACTACTACTACTACTACTACTACTACTACTACTACTACTACTACTACTACTACTACTACTACTACTACTACTACTACTACTACTACTACTACTACTACTACTACTACTACTACTACTACTACTACTACTACTACTACTACTACTACTACTACTACTACTACTACTACTACTACTACTACTACTACTACTACTACTACTACTACTACTACTACTACTACTACTACTACTACTACTACTACTACTACTACTACTACTACTACTACTACTACTACTACTACTACTACTACTACTACTACTACTACTACTACTACTACTACTACTACTACTACTACTACTACTACTACTACTACTACTACTACTACTACTACTACTACTACTACTACTACTACTACTACTACTACTACTACTACTACTACTACTACTACTACTACTACTACTACTACTACTACTACTACTACTACTACTACTACTACTACTACTACTACTACTACTACTACTACTACTACTACTACTACTACTACTACTACTACTACTACTACTACTACTACTACTACTACTACTACTACTACTACTACTACTACTACTACTACTACTACTACTACTACTACTACTACTACTACTACTACTACTACTACTACTACTACTACTACTACTACTACTACTACTACTACTACTACTACTACTACTACTACTACTACTACTACTACTACTACTACTACTACTACTACTACTACTCCTCCTCCTCCTCCTCCTCCTCCTCCTCCTCCTCCTCCTCCTCCTCCTCCTCCTCCTCCTCCTCCTCCTCCTCCTCCTCCTCCTCCTCCTCCTCCTCCTCCTCCTCCTCCTCCTCCTCCTCCTCCTCCTCCTCCTCCTCCTCCTCCTCCTCCTCCTCCTCCTCCTCCTCCTCCTCCTCCTCCTCCTCCTCCTCCTCCTCCTCCTCATCCTCCTCCTCATCCTCCTCCTCATCCTCCTCCTCATCCTCCTCCTCCTCCTCCTCCTCCTCCTCCTCCTTATCCTCCTCCTCCTTATCCTCCACAGGGGGTGGGCCTTTTCGGCCTCACAGGCAAACTAACGCTAACCGGATCGAAGCACGGGTTGGGGCATATGCCTTCGCGGACCAAGCCCACCCAAGCTAAGATATAAATCCACCGTGTCGATAGCTGCATGGCACCAGGGGAGTGGTGTCACAAACGGTGTCTCCAGGATACACGGCCGTTTCCTGGAGTACTCAAGGCCCTACCCCCGCAAGCGGGGCTCTGCGGGGGCGGACTTTGGACTTCCCTAGCTACTCGTGGGACAAAATATGGACGGAATCTTAACACTAACACAAAACGGCGAAGTTAAGGAAGAAGTAGCGGAGAATACAGCGAGAGAGGATGCTGAGACAACTGGCGTGACTCGCAAGACAGAGCGGACGGTGCTAACGCTCTTGGAGAAGAAAGTAAAGGCGCATATGGAAGAGGAGGAGCGCCAAATAAAATTCCTCCAGGAATACATTGCAGCAGTGAACTACGTGTGTAAAAACGTCGCAACTACACCAAGGAAAATAAAGGAGGGAGCGGAAGACGCCCAAGCGGCAGTAGCGGCCGCAGCGAAAAGCCGTGCCGAGTGGAAGAGGGCGTATCTAGCAATACTCACGGAGGTGAGGAGGTCAATGAATCAGCAGAGACGGGGCTCGGTATGTGCCGAAACCGTTGTTGCAATGGAGATCACCCCCGGCCCAGCTCTGCAGAATATGAACAAGAGGAAAAGACAAGGTACGGCTACTCCGAGTCCGAAAGGAGAAACCACGCCAAAGGCAGCTGTAAAAAAACCTCGCGAAGACGAAGAAGGGTTTACGGAGGTGAGGCGAAAACCAAAGAAGGGCAAAAACCAGGCGATGCCGGGTGTGAAGGAGAAAACCAACGAAGCCAAGGAAAAGCGCAGCCTCCGGACAAAAAGAAAACCGAAACCACGACGAGAGGCGGTGGTGATAAAGCCGATCAAAGGCAAGGGATATGCCGATGTCCTGAGGGACATACGAGTTGGTGTGGACCCTGGAAAAATGGGGGTACAGATCACAGATATAAGGCGGACCGAGGCCGGCGACCTGTTGGTGGAGATAGGAGCTACAGCTGCCGAGGACAGAGGGAAATTCAGCAAGGCCCTGCAAGAAGCCATTGGTAACAACGGCAGCGTGAGGCAACTAACACCGCGGACTACGGTCGAAATCCTGGACATCGATGAGGTCACTGAAGGAGATGAAGTGAGGAGTGCCCTGCAAACAGTCCTGCAAGTGGAAGGCTGCGAGGATGCCAGGATTTTCCTCACAAAAGCGGGCATAAGGGGAAAGAGAAAGGCTATTGTGGAAATGAATGCACAGGCGGCCAAAATACTGATAGACGCCGGGCATGTCAAAGTTGGCTGGGTCAACTGCCGCATCAGGGCGAAGGCGCAAATCACAAGGGGCTTTCGGTGCCATGGCTACGGGCACCGCTCGGCCGAGTGTAAGGGCCAAGATCGGTCAAAACTATGCTGGAGATGCGGTGGCGGCGAACACAGGGCCGCGACTTGCACGAAAAATCCACACTGCCTCCTCTGTGCGGATATAGACGGTGAAACCAGAACGGATCATGTCCCAGGGACACACAAGTGCAGGGCTTTTCAGATGGCCACGAAGACCGCGGCCAAGAGGAGACCGTGATTCTTCAGAGAAACTTGCAGCGCAGCCGGCTCGCACAGGACCTGGTACAGCAGTGGGCATTTGAAAAAAAGACGGACCTAATGTTCATATCGGAACAGTATACTGACCCTCCCGATGTACGGTGGTATTCAGACACGACAGGGACGGCAGCGTTATGGTTGATCAATAGCGCGAGATTACCGGTGGCAAAACACGGGAAAGGAGACGGATTTGCATGGATAGAAAACAGCAAAGTCACCTACATAAGCTGCTATCTATCGCCAAACGAGGGGATCGGAGCCTTCAGGCAGAAACTGGGAGCGCTGGAGGATGCCATCCAGAATTTCCGGGGTGAGGTTGTGCTTGCCGGAGATTTCAATGCCAAATCCCAGGAATGGGGGATGACGCGAGCTGATACCAGAGGGGATGAGGTCGCGGAGATGGCTGCAAGACTTGACCTGACAGTCCTGAACATCGGGAACACGCCCACGTTCAGGAGGCCAGGGTGCAGAGAATCCATCCTCGACCTGACTCTTGCCACACCAAGGGCCGCAGCGAGGATAACGAGATGGCGGGTGCTCTAGGGCTACACGGCTAGCGACCACTCTTACATAGGATTTCAAATGACGAGGGAAGACATAAGAATCAACGAACGGCGAGATGCGATCCGCTGGAATGTCGCCAAACTGGACCGAAGAGCGCTACTTAGGGCGCTGTCCGGAGGGGGTGATCTTTTGGTGGAGTCTGGAGACACGTTGGCCTCCAGGGAGGCAGCCGAAAAACTGATAGCGAAAACCATGGCATTGATTTTGAAAGGCTGCAAGAAATCCATGCCCGTGAAGTCGAAAAGGAACCACAAGGAACCTGCGTACTGGTGGACACAGGAGATAGCCAATCTACGGAGCGACTGCTTCAGATGGAGGCGTAGAGCGCAAAGAGGACGTAGGAGGGACGGAGCAAACGAGGCAATCGAAGCCTACAAGACGGCGAGGAAGAGGCTCGTCATAGCTGTGAAGACCAGCAAGACCCGGTGCTGGAGGGAGCTGTGCGAGGAAGTTGACCAGGACATGTGGGGTCGGGGCTACAAGATCGTTACGCGTAAGCTAGGCAGGATGGCACCTGAAGGAGCAAAGGACCCGGAAGATATGGAGCGCATTGTGGACGCTCTTTTCCCGCAACACCCACTGAGGCAGGAGAGGAACTTCCCTCAAGAAGAGGAGGTGCCTGTCTTCAGCGTGTCGGAGCTACGTGATGCCGTTCAATCTATCGCGAACCGCAAAGCACCTGGCCCGGACGGAATTCCCGCGGAAGTAATCAAGGTAGTAGCGGAAGAGCATCCTTACCTCTTGCTGAACATGTATAACCTCAGCCTTCGGGCTGGGGTATTCAGTCGGAGATGGAAAAAGCAGCGGTTTGTGCTACTCGACAAAGGGAAGGGCCCGCCAATAACGGCGTCATCGTACCGGCCGCTGTGTATGCTCGATACTGCAGGAAAGGTGTTCGAGGAAATGATACGCGCACGGCTTCGAGCCGCGGTCGAAAGGGCGGGAGGACTCGCCGATAACCAGCACGGGTTCCGTGAAAAAAGATCGACGATAGGAGCAATCCGGGAAGTGCTGGAGCCGGTAGAGACGGCGTGGCAGGGAAACAGCAGATCACGGAGCTTTTGCGTACTCGTCACGCTAGATGTGCAGAATGCTTTTAACTCCGTCAGATGGATTGACATCCTCCGAGCACTGGAAGAGAGATTCGAGGTACCACAGTACATTCTCAGGATAGTCAGTGATTACCTCGATGATAGGGAACTTGCTTACAGCACAACAGACGGCAAGCGAACGAGAAGGATCAGCTCTGGAGTTGCTCAGGGCTCAGCTCTGGGCCCAGACCTGTGGAACGCTGTTTATGGCAGTATCTTGAAACTGGAGATGCCCGAAGGAACTAAATTAGTTGGATTCGCGGATGACATTGCAGCAGTGATCACGGCCAAAACAGAAACGCAGGCAAGGTGGAGAGTTGCCTGCATGACCCACTTGGTGAGGGGTTGGCTCGTGGAGCATGGTCTCGAACTTGCCGTCCAGAAAACCGAGATCGTGGTCCTGACCAGACAAAGAAAGTTCTCGGGCACCTTTACGGCAGAGGTCGACGGAGTTCAAATCAAAGCGAGGAAAGTAGTGCGGTACCTGGGGCAACTATTGGACGCAAGACTAACGTTCTGGCCACACATCCAGGCAGCCGCGGACAGAGCCACTATCACGGTCGGCATGCTCTCAAGACTAATGCCCAACGTGGGCGGGCCGAGGAGCAGCAAACGACGCGTCCTCATGAGTGTAGTGCACTCCGTACTACTCTACGGGGCGGAGGTCTGGGCCGATGCCATGGACGTGGAGAAATACAGGAGAAAACTGAGAACGGTCCAAAGACGAGGGGCCCTTCGCATCGCGAGCGCCTACCGAACGGTGTCTGAGGCAGCGGCGACGGTGGTGGCCGGCGTCATAC
>CAWWDW010000341.1:0-20649 GCA_963942595.1 Cylloceria caligata | reverse complement strand
GGCTTGGCTATCATGGATATTCCGAGAGCGGTCCCAATTACAGTTTGGACGGGTATAACGAGGGCTACCTCTATTGCAACTATCGGGTTTCGATAACCTACATGTGTGGCAAGTTCTTCGCATAACCCATTGACGAAGCACTCAAGTTCGGTTTGTTTTTCTCGCCACGTAATAAGTCAATGAATTGTGGAACCCAGCGCGAGGTTAACTAGGTCTAATTTGCGAACTAATATGCTCCCTCTTGGGAGCATATAGAGTTCTTAAAGCTTTGAAGAACTCGGCCATACTTAAATAGCTATGACGCTAAGGTTGTGTTTGTCGGCGTGCATCGCCTTTTACTTTATCGAAGAGTAGGTATTGAAAACTGTGCAAGTCTTCGGCTACGATGGTCCTCATTGCGTACTCACTGTCGCCAATGAACTCTTCGACGGGTATGTTTGTTCCATTGAACTCAGATATTGGAATTAATGATTTTGTAAGCCAGTCAGCCCCTCTGAGTTCTGAGTGTAATTCGGATCCCGGGACAGCGTGCGTCTCGAAGGAGTGAGACGGATAGTTAGAAAGAGAAGAAAGGGGGTCGATTCATCGGTATTCTTTAGGTTCGGAATTAACTTCCGAGCGAAATTCGCGATTACGGTACTGAGTTAAGTATGGTGTTGCACAGGATTATGTCTAAAGACGTGACTTTGAGCCGGAGGGTTGTCATGATATTCCGAGTTACGGGGTCGAGGATAGTGAACGCGAGGGTTATTTGGTTGATACGAGCCGTTCAAAGGTAATGGGGGGTAGTCTTGTCGACGTAGGAGGTCCTGCGGAAAGTGCGATTCATGCTGTATGTTTCCGCAGTATTCCTGGGGCGCGTCTAGTAAAGAGGCGCTTGCTGGTCTATTCACAAGATCTTCCCGTGATGAGCCCACGTTCAACACGATCCGAGCATCGGGGGTAGTAGGCCGGTCACCGTTAGTAGACAGTCTACTCCTCCAAAATTGCTGTACTCCGTAGTCATCCCGGTATCGGGGCGATTGTACTCGAGGTACTCTTGACATGGTAGGGTAGAAGGAAATTGCAAAATGTTCAGCAAAAGGGAAAGAAATTTTGATTAGTGTTCGAGGGTAGGGTGCGATATGGAGTCGTATTCAAATTTCGAGGGGTCTTGGTTTGCAGTCATTAATCGATTGGACCACCCAATCCACTGAAATTTCTCAAGTCTCGTGCAACCGATTAGGGCTTACGACGAGAGCAGCAAGCTGGTTTGTCGGCCTAGTACTCGCAGCTGGGCCGTAAGAGTCAAGAGTATCCACGGATGTGAGTAAAACGAGAAGGTGAGGTGAAATCACGATTCCAAGGACCGGACTTGTAGCTGCTGGCCGGTAAGGGTTGCCTGCACCAACAACGAGTCTACCTGAGACTCGAAAAACTTTTGTGTCCGTGTCGCCTCCCGGGCTTAAAACGAGAGCCACCAGCTGGTCTGTCGACCTAGTACTGGCGGCTGGCTACAAAGGCCTACAGCGGCACGAAAACGGAGTAAATGGGAAATAGTAGTTACGTTAAATATTTGAAGGACGTTGGATTGCAGCTGTTCAAGCTGGTCTACCTAATCCTCCGTGTTTTTTTCGAAGCTTTGTGTCACCTTCGGGGCTTATGACGAGAGTCACCAGCTGGTCTGTCGACCTAGTACTGGCAGCTGGGTCACAAGGGCCTACAGTAACACGCGTACGAAGTAAACGTAACTGTACAGAAAATAACGAATGGATTGACAGATAGGTATTAACAAAACTTGATGAGAGGTAAGAATACGGTGACTTTATAGCCTCAAAAATTGACCAAAGGGTAGTTATCGGAGAAGTATCGATATCGGACTCCAGGGAGTAGAGCAGCTGCCCGTTGGTAGGGTCGTAACCGTACTGGATCCCGGAAAAACAACCAATAATGACTAGGTAGTCGCGTACGATGTCAAGTGGAGGTACGAACTGTATGCGAAATTTCGTGCTCAGAGCGATGCAAAATCGCTCGCAAATAAATTTTTTGCACTTCCGCAAGTGGTTACGAAATTTATGACGATGTATCTTACGCAGATTATTAGAGCTATTTCGTAAATAGCGGACAAGATCCATTCCCTATTTAATATGCGTAGGTCGGATTAGAAAAAATTCCATTTCTTGAGTCGTAAACTTTTTGATAAAATATTTGACTCCAAGGTGGAGTTTATTATTATTATTATATTACTATTACTATTACGCCCGAGATATCCACATTAGGGATATTCTCAAGGGTCAGCTCGACCGTGGTAGAATGGAAGAGCCTTCTCTCTCTAACCTCTGCGCCAGGCAAGTGATATTATTATTATTATTATTATTATTATTATTATTATTATTATTATTATTATTATTATTGTTATTATTATTATTATTATTATTATTATTATTATTATTATTATTATTATTATTATTATTATTATTATTATTATTATTATTATTATTATTATTATTATTATTATTATTATTATTATTATTATTATTATTATTATTATTATTATTATTATTATTATTATTATTATTATTATTATTATTATTATTATTATTATTATTATTATTATTATTATTATTATTATTATTATTATTATTATTATTATTATTATTATTATTATTATTATTATTATTATTATTATTATTATTATTATTATTATTATTATTATTATTATCATTATTATTATTTATACAAGGAGTTGCGGAATCCTTTTTACGGATATCCTCCAGTCTTTTGAACTGGGGGGGTATGTGGGACTCCCAAAAAAGTAGGCCTACCCACGAAACCGCCCTCTCCTTGTTGCCCTCCCCCAGACCAGGAACTATTTTGGTATTACTTCTGGCTGATGGTTCTGTCCGTGTTCGTTCGTTCGTCTTGCTGTCTGTAACCTGTCGCGTCACGTCAGTCTGTCTGCTCGGTTAGGTGAGGCAGCCGTCTACGTTTTTTCGTCGCAGTATCGTCTCTGTATAGGTGGCAACTAGTTGCCACCATTCTGTCGAGTGGAGCATCACCTGAACAATGTTGTCCGGGGTGATGCTGCCAACAATCGTCTCCAGTTCCAGTCGGAGTCCTGTCCAGCGGTCGCACACAAAAAATGTGTGTTCCGCGTCGTCTCGTTCGTGTCCACAGTACTTACAGTCTGGCGTCCGTACTCTGTCCATGTTATAAAGGTACCGTCTAAAGTAACCGTGTCCCGTCAGGAACTGGGTGATGTAAAAATTTACGTCCCCAAAATCTCTTTCGATCCACGGTCTCAGGTCCTTTATTAGTCGTCTTGTCCAGTTGCCTGTCGCTCTTTCTGTCCATTGTTCGTGCCAAGTCTGTATCGTCTTGTCGCGTTCCGCGACCGCCGCATCTTCCCGTCTTATGTCCGCGCTTCTCCCGTAGATCCTCTTTCGCTCGAAAGCTAGGAGGTCCACGGGGATCACGCCCGCAACCACCAAGACTGCTTCTGCAGAGACAGTTCGGTAGGAGCAGGCGATCCTCAGCGCACCCTGTCTTTGTACCGTTGTCATGGCGTGGCAGTACTTCTTTGTCTTCAGGGCATCTGCCCAGATCTCCGCGCCGTACAGGAGGATCGAGTGGGCTGTCGTCATTAGGAGTCGTCGTTTTCCCGGTCTTGGCCCGTTTGTGTTGGCCATTAGGCGGCTTAAGGATGCTATCCTCTTAGCCGCCTTCTGGCATGTTTTTTGTATATGAGGCCAGAAGGTCATCTTCGTATCTAGGGTCACTCCCAAGTACTTGACTTCACCTCCGGCCTCGATTTCGTCCGTCCCGACCCACATGGGTAGTCTCGTCTGTATGCGTCTTCTGCTAAGGAAAGTCAGTTCTGTCTTTTCTGTCGCGAGTTGTAGTCCGTGGTCCGTCATCCAACGGCCCACTCGCCGCATCGTCTGGTTCAGTTTTTGCTGTGCCAGGTCTGGAGACCGCTCGGTGATCACCGCCGCCACGTCGTCAGCGTAGGCGACAAGGAAAACGCCAAGCGGCAATTCCAGCCTGAGTAAGCTGTCGTAGAGTCCGTTCCAAAAGTCTGGTCCCAGTATGGACCCCTGTGCAACCCCCGCGGTGATTTGTCTCGTCACCGGTCCTTCAGTCGTCTCGTACGTGATCCGTCTGTTTCTTAGGTAGTCGCCCACCACCCGAGCCAGGTAAGCCGGAACCCCGAAGTTGCCTTCAAGCGCCTCCAGGATGTCAACCCACCTGGCCGAGTTAAAGGCGTTCCTGATGTCCAAGGTCGCCAGCAGAACGATTGGTCGCGCTGCATGGCAATGTCTCTCCAAATCCAGGAAGGAATCGACCACTTTTTTAATCGCTCCAATCGTTGATCGTCCCCTCCTGAAGCCGAACTGCCGGTCTGAGAGGCCTCCGCTGGTCTGTATCGCGTCCGTCAGTCTCGGTTTTAGTAGTTGTTCATAGAGTTTACCCGTTGTGTCGAGTAAACTCAGCGGCCGGTAGGCTGACGGCGTATTGGGGTCGCCCTTACCCTTAGGGATAAGAACTAGCCTTGCCGTCTTCCACCGGTCACTGAACGTTCCCGTCGTCAAGCTCGTGTTGTACAGGTCAAGAAATATCTCCGCCGGCACTCCGTCTGGTCCCGGCGCCTTGCCAGTCTTCATCGCGGCAGTCGCTTTGAAGAGCTCCTCCGCGGTAAATATGGGGGCCGCCGGGGCCTCCGTGTCGTCTGTCACGTTCGTCCGTATCGGGTGGGTCGGAAACAGTCCGTCAACAATCCGTTCTGCGGTTTCGGCATCTTTGAGTTCAAGTGGAACTCGGGCCCCTAGTTTGCCAGTCACAATTTTGTAACCGGTTCCCCAGGGGTCTTCGTTCACCTCCTCGCAGAGCTGCTTCCAGCATCGCGTTTTGCTGTCCCTTATGGCGTTCGTAAGTGTTTTTCGTGACGTCTTGTAAGTGGCTTAGAGGTTTTCCCTTTCGGGTCTTCCCCCAGCCCTCGTAACTCGTCGGCGGTTTGCCAAGCAGAGCCTGCGCAGCTCGGCTATTTCGTCCGTCCACCAGTATTGTGGTTGCCTGTTTGGTCTATGTCGTCGTTTCGGCATTGTGCTGTTGCACAGCCGGTCCGTCAGTTTGGCCGTCTCATCCGTGAGTCTTTCCGTCCTTCGCCGGCCAGTCAGTTCAGGGGGGACTTTCGTCATTGGTGCTGGTGCTGCCGCCAGCTCGTCCGAAAATTTTCGTAAGTCGAGTTTGTTGAGGTTCCACCTCGGAGGGTACTGGGTCCTCGTCCGTCTCGTCGCCGTTTGTCCTGCCACTTCGAAGACAATGTACTGGTGATCGCTGGCCGTATAGCCGTCGAAAACCCGCCACTGTCCTATCCGTGGCGATATTCTGTCCGATGTCATTGTGACGTCAGGGATAGAGTTTCCAAACCCTGGTCGTCTGTATGTCGGTACGTTTCCCGTATTTGCTACTACCAGGTCTAGCCTTGCGGCCATCTCCAGCAGCAGCCGTCCACGTTTGTTCGTTGTTGTCATTCCCCACTCGATCGCCCGCGCGTTGAGGTCTCCCCCGATGATAACGTCTCCAGGCAGATTCCTGATTCCGTCTTCAAGGAGCGCCACTTTCCTCTCGAAATCCGCCGCGGTGCAGTTGGGTGTCAGGTAAACGCTGACGTAAGTGACAGCGCCGACCCTTGCCCAGACGTAATCGTCCCCGACACCGCAGTTAATTATTCGAGATTGGGCAGCGCCCCTCACCCAGATAGCTGTGGTCTCTGTCTCGTTCGTAATGTACGTTTGTGTCGTTCTTCTCCTGTACGGTTCGCACAGGATCAGAATGTCGGCGTCATGTTCGTCAGCTATCTGTGGTAGTAGCATGTCTGCTGTCCTACTCCTGTTCAGGTTTCCCTGAACTATTCTGTCCGTCTTCCGGCCTGCCTCCTGCACTCCTCCAGCGCAGCCCGGAATACCGCACACCTTCCGGTTCCCGCAAGGTGCGCTACGTCCCCGTGTCCCGCCTCAGAGCACAGTGGGCAAGCCGGTCTGTTTTTACAGTCCGTCGCGTAATGTCCCGTCTCGCCGCATTTCCTGCAGTTCTTTGTCCGATCCGCGTTCGTGCAGCTCGTCCTTGTATGTCCGTAGCCCAGGCATTTGTAGCATTTGGTCACCGTCAATCGTTGTCGTAGTCGGCATCGCACCCATCCTATCCCGATCCGGCCCCGGTCCAGCAGCACCTCGGATTCCCGCGTCTCGAGGTCGCAGACCGCCATGTACTGCTCGGCCCGGTTCGGGCCGAAGATGTGGACACCAAAGTCGCCGTCTCGTCCCGTTTCTCGTCTCAGCGCCCGTATCACGTCCTCCGCGGTGGTAACGCAGTCCAGGTCCATGATCTCCAGTTGCACCCTAGAAGTCACGGTCCTTACACTGCCCGTGTCCCCAACCGCGTCCTGTAGTGCGCGCTCAAACTGTTCTCGTCCGTCCGTGTCTGTCTGTATCTTGATGAGACACCGTCCGTCCTTGATCTTCTTTAGAGCCATCACCTGTACATGACTGCTCGTCGGGTCGACCGTCGTCCTTATCTTCCGTACGATGTCCGAGTACGTGTTGTCTTTCCCAGGCTTGACCAGTACAGCCGTTCCCCTATGTTTGGGGGTCGGTCTGCGCTTTTCAGCCTGGGTCGGTACGTTCGTCTCGTCCGTTTTGTTTTTCGGTTCCGTCGTTTTTTTCTTCTTTTTTCGTTTCCTCACGGTTGTCCAGGTTGCGGCCTCCTCCGTTCTTGATTATTATTATTATTGTTATTGTTATTGTTATTATTATTATTATTATTATTATTATTATTATTATTATTATTATTATTATTATTATTATTATTATTATTATTATTATTATTATTATTATTATTATTATTATTATTATTATTATTATTATTATTATTATTATTATTATTATTATTATTATTATTATTATTATTATTATTATTATTATTATTATTATTATTATTATTATTATTATTATTATTATTATTATTATTATTATTATTATTATTATTATTATTATTATTATTATTATTATTATTATTATTATTATTATTATTATTATTAGTTACAGCAACAAAGAAAAACAGTTTGCGGTGCAGGGGGGGATACCCCAGTACCGGCGTCGACAGGGAGTGGGCAAGCGGGCTCACCGGCGTCGAAAACAAGCGACCGCAGTGCTACATTTGTGGATGACTTGGCCAACGTAGCATACAAGGCAACAAGCGAGGAGAGCCCTAATCCTACGAGAACACGGAGAAACAAGGGTCAACAGAACAACAATGCACTGATATTGAACTCCTCTCATAACGGGACGGTTATCAGTGCCAATGGAGAGCAAGACGGCTCGATGGAGCAACACCGAGCAGCTCTACAGCAGAAGATCTCGGAGGCCGACCTTGTCGAGGAACAGGAGATACGGCGCCTTCAAAGCCTTGCAAAGAAGATGATCCAGGCGACCACCAAACAGCAGAATGTCAGCATGGACATCGAACAAGGATTACAGAAGCTGGAGGAATCCTTGGAGGCCATTTCAGCATCCAGACTGGAGAGAAAGAAGATTGAAGCAGAATTGCGCAAAATACCAGCGGGAGGCAGACGACTAGCCTCACAATCTTCGAAAGGAGGAATCAAAAGGTCACAACACCTAACCAGCTCAGGAGGAGGATCTCCTGTACAACGGGCGGATAAAAGACCCAAGCATGGAGAAACAGAAGGTGAGTGGAAAGAACCTCGCCGCAGAAAGGAGAAAAGAGGCGCGGACAAGGCCAAGAATAGGAAAGCCAGAAGGGCTGCAAGGAACGACGAAGAAACACCGACAACGAGGATGAAAACAACTCCACCGAAACGCCAAAGAGAGCGGAACAAGCGGATCGGGGATAGGCCGCGTGGCGAAGCCGTTCTTATCAGGCCGGAAACAGGGAAAACCTACGCAGAGATACTAAAGGACATCCGCGCGAAAGTAAACCCTGCAGTCACGGAGACGGACATCAAAGCCATCCGTCAGACTCACAAGGGTGAAATTCTGCTGAAGCTAGGCAACAACCAGAAGAACAAGGACGTCTTCACCAAAACCCTGAGAGATGCACTGGGAAACACGGGCAAAGTCACCGAACTCATCCCGAAGATGACCCTCGAGATTAGAGACCTCGACGGAGCAACTAAAGAAGAAGATGTGCTCGACGCCTTAGCACGCGAGTACCCGGGACAAGTAGATAATGTTAAAGTCCGAGTGCCAAAAACGATTTACAGGGGCCAGAAAATCGCTCTTATCGAGATGGATGAAATAAAGGCAACAGAACTCATCCACAAGGGCAAGATCAAAGTTGGCTGGGTCAACTGTAGAATTCGGAAACGGATATCTGTAATGCGGTGCTTCAGGTGCTTAATGTATGGGCATCAGGCCAAAAACTGTAGTGGTACGGATAGAAGTAAACTGTGTTATAGGCGTGGTGAAACCGGTCATAAAGGCGCTAAGTGCGATAGAGAAGCGCGGTGTGTTTTGTGCGCGGACAAAGGGCAATCGTCCCACGTGCCGGGAACAGGAAAATGTGCCGCTTTTCGAAGAGCGTTGGAAAGTGCTAAAAACAGGAACCCGAAATGACAAGGGTACTTCAAGGAAATCTGGACGGGAGTAGGACGGCCGACGACCTCCTGACACAACTGGTGCGCGAAAAAACATGTGATGTGATTATTATCAGTGAGCAATATTGTGATAAAGTGAATGCGAACTGGTACGCGGACAACCTGGGCACTGCAGCCATCTGGGTCCCAAACCCCGGAAAAGGCCGAGTAGAAGATCACGGAAGAGGAAACGGCTTTGTCTGGATTAAACAGAGGGACGTTTACTACGTGAGCTGCTACTTCACGCCCAATGAAGGCATCAGGCAATTTGAAGAGAAACTCAATAGCCTGGAAGACCAACTACGGGACATGGAAGGAAAAATGGAAGGAAAAATCCGGACGGCAGAGGCAAGCGAATAATGGAAATGGTTTCAAGACTAAGCCTCACAGTGCTCAACACCGGTTCGACTGCGACTTTCCGACGACCAGGCTACAGGGGAACGATACCAGACATTTCGTTTGCATCGGAACGCGCAGTGCCATGTGTGAGAAAATGGACGGTGATTGAAGACTTCACAGGCAGCGACCACCAATACATCACGTTCGAATTATTTGAAGGAGGAAACGCACCGAGGATCAACAGGGACCTACCACCAAGATAGAACGGAGCCAAAATGGACGAGAGGAAACTGCGTATAGCGATACTCAACGGACGGAGAATCTCGACGCACGTTGAAAACCCAAGTGCAGAAGAATTAGTGGACGAAACGATGCAGCTAGTACTGCAAGCGTGCAGAGCATCGATGCCAAGAAAGCAGCGACCAGCAAACAAGCAGGCAGCGTACTGGTGGACCGACGAGATCGCCAATCAGCGAAAACGATGCCTCCGACTGCGAAGGAAAGCAACTCGATTTCGAAGAAGGAATCCTGATGAGGCAGCAGTCATCGCGGCTCAATACAAAGGTGCCAAGAAGATCCTACAGCGTCAAATTTGCCGCAGCAAGACGGAGGGCTGGAATTCCATTATACAGGACGTGAATGACGACCCGTGGGGATTGGGCTACAGGATAGTGACGCGGAAACTAGAAGCTTTCCCGGAAGGAGAGAGCATGCACCTGAATAGGATGAAAAACATCGTAGATACCCTATTCCCGACTCACCCACCGAGGAGCAAGGAGGACCTCGACATCAGGATTGAGAACATTACGTCATTTAATGAGGAGGAGCTGATGGACGCGGTCCAATCACTGCAGAACAGGAAGACCCCAGGACCCGACGGCGTACCGGCAGAAGTGTTAAAGGTGGTGGCAGGCGCCCGCCCGAAACTCCTTCTCGACATGTACAACTGCTGCCTGAAGAGCGGAGTTTTTCCCAAACGCTGGAAGACGCAGCGTCTGGTGATAATCAGCAAAGGCAAAGGAGACCCTAACTCCCCGTCAGCCTACAGGCCGCTGTGCATGTTGGACACGGCCGGGAAATTGCTGGAGAGGATGATCAAGCCGCGACTACATACAGTGATACGGGAAGCAGGTGACCTGTCCGATAGACAATTCGGTTTCAGGAAAGGACGATCCACGGTAGACGCAGTTCAAGAGGTCATGAGGACAGTTGAGGCAACGCGGGAGAGCAACCATTACTCCCGAGAAATAGTGGTATTGGCTACGCTTGACGTGAAGAATGCCTTCAATTCAGCAAGATGGTGCGACATGATGCGGGCGCTAAAGGTACATTTCCAGGTACCAGCGTACCTCCTCGCGATGGTAGACGACTACTTAAAGGACCGAGTACTGCTCTACGACATACGAGAAGGACAACAGAGAAAAGTCATCACCTCAGGCGCAGCCTAGGGATCGATCCTCGAGCCAGATCTCTGGAACATCTCGTACGATGGAATTCTACGGATGGAAATACCAGACGACACGTACCTGATAGGATACGCCGACGACGTCGCCGCGGTCATCACAGCAAGAGACCCTGAAGCGGCACAAAGGCGTCTTAACCAGGTCATGAGGCGGACGCACTAATGGATGGGGGACCACGGCCTCATCCTAGCCACGCAGAAGACGGAGATAGTAGTTCCCACTCGGAAGAGGATCCCTAACATACTGCGCATGCGCGTCGGAAACGAAGAAGCGGAAACGAAGGGCGCAGTGAGGTATCTCGGCATCACCCTGGACACCAAACTAACCTTCTGGGAACACATCAGGAAAGCGACAGACAAAGCGGCGACTATGGTAGCAGCGCTGAGCCGTCTCATGGCGAACGTGAGAGGACCAATGACCAGCAAATGCCGGCTTCTAATGTCGGTGTCGCACTCGGTTCTTCTGTATGGAGCAGAGATCTGGGCGGACGCACTAGAAGCGGCAAGCCGAAGGAAGCGTATCGCCGCGGTACAAAGAAGAGGAGCCCTGAGAGTGGCCTGTGCATACCAAACGGTATCAGCACCGGAAGCCCTGGTCCCTGCTGGAGTGGTACCCATCGAGCTCCTCGCGAGAGAGAAGAAACGAGTCTACCTACGACGAGCTGAACACGATCGACAACAAATGAAGAAACAGGAGAAGAATCACACCATGGAGCTTTGGCAGGGCATGTGGGACAGTGACGCAAGAGGAAGATGGACAGCTAGACTCATCAAACATCTGGCCCTATGGACAGATCGTAAACATGGGGAAGTGACTTACTACCTGACCCAACTATTGAGCGGGCATGGCTACTTCAGCGCATACCTTCACAAGATCGGAAAAGTGGAAAATCCGCGATGTATGTACGGGGATTCTGAACGCGACGACGCTCATCACACCTTCTTAAAGTGTAATCGATGGAGGCATGAGAGGGAAAGGATGAAAGAGTCACTAGGTCTTATCACCCCAGAGAACATAGTGGCATCGATGCTGATCAGCGTGGAGAAGTGGGATGCGGTGACAAATTTTGCCGAAATAGTTCTCGGTCCTTCAAGTAGTCGTCCATTATCGCGAGCAGGTACGCTGGTACCTGAAAATGTACCTTTAGCGCCCGCATCATGTCGCACCATCTTGCTGAATTGAAGGCATACTTCACGTCGAGCGTAGCCAATACCACGATCTCTCGGGGGTAATGGTTGCCCTCCCGCGTTGCCTCAACTGTCCTCATGACCTCTTGAACTGCGTCTACCGTGGATCGTCCTTTCCTGAAACCAAATTGTCTATCGGATAGGTCACCTGCTTCCCGTATTATTGTATGTAGTCGCGGCTTGATCATCTTCTCCTGCAATTTCCCGGCCGTGTCCAAACTGCACAGTGGCCTGTAGGCTGACGGGGAGTTAGGGTCTCATTTGCCTTTGGTGATGAACACCAGACGCTGCGTCTTCCAGCGTTTGGGAAAAACTCCTCTCTTCAAGCAGCAGTTGCACATGTCGAGAAGCAGTTTCGGGCGGGCGTCTGCAACCGCCTTTAACACATCTGCCAGTACGCCGTCAGGACCTGGGACCTTCCTGTTCTGCAGTGATTTTTCCTATTTTATTTTGTTTTGTTTTAGTTTTATTAATTTAATTGGGTCTAATGTTTATTTCATTTTAATTTGTTTTAATTATATCAATTTTACCTAGTTTCAATTTTGTTTATTTAATTTGATTTAATTTTGATTTTCTTTAGATTTAGTACGCGAAATAATTAAAATTCGAACATCCCACTTCTGATACCAAACATTTTATGTTACGTTTTGAGCCGGCTGAGCGCGAGATACGCATGGTTTATTATTATTAAGGATAGGACTCGTTGTTCGACTAAGAGTATAAACTCAAATACTGAATTATTAAGCTCGTAAGTACTTATTGGAACTTTACGTTTATCTGAACAAATTCCAATAACGAAATTCGCAACTCAAATAAACTGAGCAACAACTGCTCAGAACAATCTTTTCAAATGCTAACTGCCGTAGCTAATATTCAAATACAAGGTCGAGGTCCTCAAAATAGACGTTTGTTTGAGCAATGATTTCATCGTTGGAGCCAAATCTCTTTTCGCCAAGCCATTTCCTCAGGTTTGGAAACAGGAAATGGTCACTGACGGCTAAATCTGGAGAATACGGTGGATGAGAGAGCAATTCGTATCCTAATTCATGGAATTTTGCCATAGCGACTACGCACATGTGCACTTGTGTATTATCTCGGTGGAAGAGCACTTTCTTTTTGGTCAAATATGGATGTGTTTTCTTCAAATCGACGTTGAACCGGTCCAATAAGTTCGTATAACATTCGCCGTTGATTATTTTTCCCTTTTGAAGGTAATCGGTGTGGATTATGCCGCGTGCATCTCAAAAAACCGTCGCCTCGATCTTGTTGGCCGACAGACCATTCTTCGGTGCTCATTCGTCTGGAGAAATCCACTGTTTCGACTGCTGCTTGGTCCCCAGTGTTTTTTGATGCATCCATGTTTCGTCTCAGGTTATGAAACTACGCAAAATCTCGTCCCGGTTACGGTTGAATAAAGCTAAACACTCCTTCGGAGTTGTCACAGGATTACGTTGGCGGTCAAGTGTGAGTAAACGCGCACCCATCTTGCGCATAACTTTCTCTTATTTCCATTGTTTTGGGTGTAGGAACCACAATTAAGCGTCCAGAACATTCGGCGTCACTCGTCCTTGTGCGACCACAATGAAATTCAGTAAAACACTTTTTTGACATTGTAATTGATGGTACAGAGTCCCCATAGTATGTATCAAGCTTATCCTTGGTTTGAGTGATGGTTTTATTTGCAAAAAATAATGCTTCATGAGCAAACGAAATTCACTTTTTTTTAATTTTCGCAAAAATGTACGCGGTTGTCTGTTTTCAATGGCAGTCAAACACAAACTAAATGGTGCATCTTGACGGTCTTGAGTCTTGACGGGAGCAGTACTCTTTTTCAAGTTGCAATGCGAGAAATTCAAAAAGTCACTGAGCTGTTTACGGTTTTACCTCGACTCTCATAAGAGGATATTTTGCCGTAGATTTCGCCACAATTTAAGCATGCGAGAGCAGCACACAAGATTTATTTTCGTTCTACGAACGAGAAGCGATGCCTGGAGAATTCCCACATGACAAAATGAATCTTTAGACCGCACCAGCCATAGACGCATCTCGACACCGTTTAATAGGAACTGCTCCTCATTGAATATATCGCGATGCAGATGGCCAAGCACGTCTACAGTTCTTCCGACATTAAAAAATTGTTTTCACTTTACAAGTCCCGCAGTTTCCGATGTTACATCATCCATTTTTCAAGGGATAACGTCGTACCGAAGAACGCTTGTGAGATGTGAATTTTTGTCAGCTGGACCGTAATTAAAAAGTCTTTCTATATACCCTCCATAAGCGTAGGCATTATTTGGAGGTGAAACTAGTTCCTGATTCAAGTATCTCGTATATCCACCTGATTAAACTTAGAATGCAAGATATTGCTTGCAGGGTCGGTGCTTACATTTGGCGCTGTGCCCGTAGCAATTTCCGTAGAAGGAGATGGTATTTTCACTCTCAAACTCAGCATAGTATGCGCGAGATGGATATACTCATAGGCCTGACCCGGACTAACAAATGTGCTGGGTGAATCATCTGTTAGCAAAGAAGTGGCTTATTATACGTAAAATAATTCAAGCTCCGATTGAAGGCACTCGCACAAGTGTGCACGTAGAAATGCCAACTTGTTTCGGCTATCCAAAAAGATCTATAAGTGTTTGATGACGAGTCTTCTTCTTCATTACTTTTCTCTTTATTACGCTCTTCTTTTTCTCGGTGGGAGCAACGCCGCGATTTACGTAGGTTCAGTGAGTGAACAGTTCGCGAAATTTTGCGTTTTTTATAACCGGACCCCTGCATGAAAGTGTCATTTTTTCAGAAGCCTTGCATTTGAGATTACTGCCGGATTCTCGCGCTCTCTTGCGAATAACATATTTCAAAGCTATATTTATATCATGGATATCACTGGCTACGCTTACGCCGGCACGAAATGCCTCTTTTCCAACATCTTCAGCACCTTTCTTTAGAAGTGTACTCGCCGAAACGGGCCCCTGAGAAAGCTACCGATACCGCGCCCTCGTTGATTAGGCATTCCGATAGAAACATTGGCTAGTACCGTTGTATTCGCGACGACCCCACCCGTGCTATACGCCATCAATACCATCCATAGCGAATTAATCAATCGTGGGACCTTTTGAAACGTAGGATCACGGTCAACGTTCCCTGCTCGAATGGTATAGGATTTCCAAACTTGCATCGTATATCGATCTCGATCGTGTGTAAATTATTGCTGAAGAGAGGTATATATCGCGACGCCGAGAAGGATTGCATTTTTAATTAACCGTACTGAAAGTCGTCAGCATCAATGGGAACGATTCGTAAAAAGGGGGAATTGTACATCGCCTGTAGTACAGTATTCGCAGATATAGCTGTATAAACTACAAACCTCGACTGCCCTGTATTCGCAATGCGGTTCTATCATTACAGACCTACAAGCCTCTACCTCGAATCTGAGTAGCCTTGCGATAGCGGGCGATACGAGAAAATAATGCACTTGAAACGAATATTTATGAATGATGGTGATACCAAACGCTCTTCTCCTTCTTTTTCTTCTTCTTTTTCGTATACTCAGGTGACGGAGACACTCGTACTTACGATAATTATGCCTTGTAGAAAATACCGTCGATAGTCTCGTTATGCAGATCGTGTAAAATATGCACGAATGGCTATCGATTCATTGACATTCGTTGAATCTTGAATAACTCCTTACTCCGGCTGCGCTCATATCGTATCGCAAATGCTACTTTGGCTGTACTGATACGCACAAAGTTACCGACACCGTATTTGCAGGTTGTTAAGGCTCACGTTTCCCTGTAAAACGTTTAGAGCACACTCGATGGAAGAGACCCTGATGGAAGAGATTTTGCGTAATGAAGATGACACTGAGGTTTTTATGACGGTGTTACGTCAAGATCGCGGCTTATTTTACCAAACCCATGAATTTAACATAAATGCACGTTTTGGTGTATATTTTTTGTGCTGTGGTCAAGGAGAATAAATCCGCCCTAGACCAAACTCGACGAGAAAATACTAAAGGCGCAAGCCCGTGTTTGTTCTTTATTGAGGACAATCCCTTCACGACTAATGGGGTGGACTTGACTAACAGTTTCGCGTGGAGCACCATTTCACTTTATTTGTAAAAGAAAATTGTAATACTTACGATTCTTTGTTGTTGTGGTTATTGCTGTTGAACGTTGGTTGGATGTAGACTGGTGAAGTCGGACAGACTCAAGATTGTACGTGTACATTGGTGCGTATGAATAATTGTTTATTGAAATAAAATACTCTATACTCTCTGTCCAGTACTCTACACTCTTTACTCCCCGTGAATCTGTCGAACTGTCGAACTGTACTCTTTGTCAAGTACCTTGTACTCTTTATCCCGTCCTCTGAACTCCCTGTCCAGTACTCTGTACTCCTTACTCCCCGTGAAAACTGTCCCTCCTGCCGATTTTTGCGGCCTTTTATAGGGCTGCTGAGCGTCGAGGTTCCTATTGTCAAGCGCGTTAAAAGAAAAGAAGGGATAAACCCCTATCCTGGTTAAAAGAATTTCCCTGTGGTCTATGTTAACCATACACGTATCCATTCCCCTCACCACGCATAGTAGCTTCCCAAGATGCAGAGCAGTAGTTCTATGCAAGTGCATCGGTACGTCGTGCTCTGATTTGTCCGCGCGGTTTGATACACAGAGGACCACGCGATTAGGTGAAGGACCGTGCTCGAATCGCTTTTCCTCTTAAAGTGAGGCGATTTTTACCACCCCACTTTCGATAGAGTTTCTTAGGCTAGGTAATATCCTTATGATCGCTTCTATGTGGATGTGTCTATGGTAGTGTCTACAGATTTCAGCGTTTGTACGGAGATTAATTAAATGATTCACATCAAACCACTAGTAATAATTTTGTTACAGGTTGTTACGTCCTGGACTTGAGACAGGCACGAAATTATCTCCATTTTAGGCCAGAATGCGCTGGCTCGGGATTGAAGCACGGCTGGTGAGGGGCGGATTTAAATGAATAAATAAATAAGGACAGAATAAACACAAGGTGCACTATAATATTAGCACGTATATTAAAATGGTGCCCACGATTATAAATGAGTAAACGTTTATGTACGGTAGTATTGTCCCAAATAGTCTTTCACTGTATATATTAAAACAGTTAACACGAAACAGACGAGAACATGAATATGTATATATATATATATGTATATATATATATATATATATTAAAACAGTTTAATGGTTGTGCGCATTCAACGTTAACATAAACTTTTAAACCACTAGAATTAAAGTCAATAAAATAGTAGCACGTATTTAAAGTCATTAAAATGGTATATTAAACAGTATTAGCACATATATATATATTAGAGTCAAATGTCATATTAATATAGACACAGGGCCGTGTATTTACGATGGGTATGTTATTATAATGTTTATTGGAACGCGCACAATATTAAGACGACGAATTCGTCTTATAAATAAATATACCGCCAGAATGAGTAGCCTGAAAGAGACCGACACACACAAACACAGAGATCCATACCGCACAGCACGCACACCTATAAAGACCAACTACCGTTACTCGAGCTATAGTTACACTACCAAGCAGTAAGACTATAGTCTTAAGAAACATATGAAGAACAATCTAAAACGAACACGCTAAATCACTATAACCAAGGAGAGGAGATTAACGGGACAAATGGGCTACAGGAGATGGGCTACAGGACGACTAGCAGATATAGTAATACCCTGCTATACCGGTAGAACATGGAAGAAGAGCGGGGAAGTCGGTATAAAAGGGCACGACATACCACAGTCGAAGAGCATCCTGTTCACAAACTTTCGCCAACATCCGGAATCTACCAAAAGAGGACCAGCTAATCGACCAAAGGAGAACCAGCTGAGCAACCAAAGAGAGGATCAGCCATCCAGCTAAAGAAGGACCACTTAGTCAACCCAAGGAGAAGCAGCTTCAACCGCACCACTCCAAGGACCAGGCCTGATACCTCTGGCCCAGGCAAAACGAACATCTTCCAAGGTCAACTACTGAGCCACCAGTCATTCAAGTAGCAGAGTATCCAAGCCGACAAGATCTCCCATCGAAATTAAACCAAGTGGTATGGATAAGAAATATATTAAATCCATAGGGACTTAAAAAACACCCTTAAAATTTGCTAGAGCCGCTCCTGTCGCATTTCCGATGCGCCGATGCACCGACGATGCACCACGCTGACGCCTCCACCGGAACAGCGGCGGGACCAGCGAGTAGATCGCGTAGCCAGGAGAGCTCGAGCGAGAGCTCTGTCCCCACTACAGTCTACTCAATATAGGTATAGAATAGGCTACCTCCGAAGGCGAGGAATAATAACAGAGCCGATATAGATATACTAACGATGGCAAGCCCAGCAGGCTGTTTCCTTATGTAGAAACTATACTACCATATAACTAAAGAAACTATTTCAATAAATCAATATAAAATCTCCTACTTCGTGCGAACACGATTATAACGGCATGCGTAAGCCCGGATCAAGTTTTTTTTGTAAGGTGCATAATTACCAAAACTAAAAAGGAGTATATTTAATTATCATACAAATTATTTATCTGTCTAATGTGTCTAATAAATCATACTTTTACCTAATACTGAAGCCTATATTAATTTCCTCCCTGCCCGAGTTCGAACTAAAACCCTTTAAAGGTGATGATAACGTAAAATACCGTTACAATATAATTGGTTGCTTACGGGAACGAAAGATCATGATGTTTATTCGAACGCGCACAATATAATTGGTTGCGCGAACAATACTACGACCTATTGGGTATTCGTAAATGTTAAAATATTATATTCATATAGGTACGGTATTACGAGGACCGACCGTCGTAGTCGGTCCTCGGAGAAGAACTGACTAATTAGCGCAGTGCTGAAAGCACCGCGCCTATAACAATGGAAAAAAGATTGGCGGGGCGCAGCGCGTCTCATCGATGCGCTGCGTCTCAACGGCCAGCGTGTGAACGCTGACCTACGCAACAAGGAATACGTATTAAACACATAATATAAAATTTTTAATTTTACGTGTATAAAAGGGATCGGAGACTCAGGACGTTACACAGCTTTTGTAGTTAAATTGCCTTATCGTACGCAAGCTAATTTTTGCTTTAATCTTTTATTAGTATGAATATTTTGGTTGAATTATGGCGTATTCTAGTCGTTACTGATTGTTTGTTCAACTAGTAATTACTCTACTTATCGTTACGCCCTTTTTCTTAAATAACCTGCTAGTAAAACAATTATTCTCGTGTCATAGAAACGAGACAGAGAGAGAGAATTTTTTCTTGAGAGTGACTCGCCCGACTCGGTTACTCGTATATTTCGACCGTACGTAAGTCAGCTACGTTGCTGTTCAGTCCTCGCATAAAGCCGTTTATCGTTGCGTGGAGAGTCGGCCAGCCTCGCCTTCCTGCAGGAGAAGATTTATTGAAACTCGATATAGTCTCATCTCTTTCTCGTTTCTCTTTGCTGCTGATAATTTACGTACAGTATTCATGGGAACATTTTAATGACATTAAATCTTTCGTTTAAATCAATAGTTCCTCCACTTTTGTTAATTGTTTCGCTTAAATAAAAATTGTTCATAACGTCATCATCTTTGTAAGGAGGGAGAGAAAGAGACAAAAGGTTTCAGGAAAAAGGGAGAAGAAAAGGTGCGGCGACTTGGTCTCGTGATAGCGTTCACTCCAACCGCTCCCTTATGACCAACAACGCCCTGGCGGCGACTAGCCGAACCCCTGGCCGAGGATTGAGAGTAAGGCTGCGCTAAATCATAGATCTATAAATGGCAGACGATAACCTGGTCTACGCAGTAGATCCCATGCTTTGAAAATTTGCCGCTTTACCGAGGGCACTAACAAATTCCACCTTTATAAGATTAATTTTCCTGGGAGACGGTCGGTACAGCCGCACATTTGCTTTGCTCCTCTCTCTATCGTTAATATCGCTCTCTTTTCCTCTTAAAAAACTTGAAAATAAAAGAAAAATGTTAAAAGTTACTTTTAATATAGCAAAACTAAAGCAGAAGAACTTAAACGTAATTGAAATCAAAGTGGAAATGCGACGTTACATCAGGACGTAACAATGGCTACGCTTGATAAAAAGATCGACCACAGTATTCTTCAATGCCTCGCGCATTATATCGTCAATGACCACAGGTTTATGAGTCGCATTATTCGAGTAGTCAGCTGCTTGTGATAATCCCTCGCGAAATTCGAAAAGTTTTATCACTGGACTCTGAATACCGGGATTGTCACACTGACAAGGAAAGGTACTTTGGTGTCCCCCTCCGATTTTAATGCAACTCACGTATGTTGTAGAGCATCGAAAACTAAAAGATACGTATTTTTTTTTATCAGCGGAAAAACATTTTTAAGGGGTGAAATCGCCCTTCAAAAATAGCATGTCGAGGGGTGATTTTGCAGTTTCACCCAGAAGGCGTCAACCGATTTTAATAAAACAAAAACCAAATTACTCCTCATTGAAGACAATCAAAATTCCACGCTAAGTTGAAGAAAAAAATTCATTTGCAGGGGTGAACAACCCCCTGATTTTTCAAATTTCCACCCTACACAAAAAACTAATCAACCAAATTAAACAGAACATGTACCATTTGGAAGGGCAAGTTGAAATAAAGTTGACGTATTTTTGCACATTCACAGGAAAATGAGTTTACGGGGGTAAACTACCCCTTATCCATTAGTACGTATATTTGTGCGTACATTCTTGTTTCTCGTTATTTACATGTTAAAGAGCTGCTTGCGTTCACTCTTTGTGCTGATTTTGTGCTTATCAATAATTTATCGTCATACAACCACTCAACCCCAGCAACATTCCCCAGTATTCTGTATTTGAACAAGCTATTTTTTTCAGTAAATAACGCGAAACTCGTGAATGGACCATTCTACTTGTAAGTACCAGCCGGACACCCCCTTAATAATAAATAAAGCATCATGCGAAGTTCCCCCCCTTGACTTCGGCTAACAGGAATGTTTCGA